>CM029607.1:37986193-38091494 GCA_017311375.1 Mytilus coruscus | reverse complement strand
TGTGGTCTAGCGGGACGGCTACAGAAGAGGGACGAAAGATACCAGAGGTACAGTCAAACTCATAGATCGAGAACAAACTGACAACGCCATGGCCAAAAATAAAAGACAAACAGACAAATAATAGTACAGATGACACAACATAGAAAACTAAAGACTAACAACACGAACCCCACCAAAAACTACAGTGCAGGCGATTTGGTGTCACGATATCTCAGTAGCATGGGTTCGAATCCCGGCGAGGAAGAACAAAAATTTGCGAAAGCAAATTTACAGATCTAACATTGTTGGGTTGATGTTTAGACGAGTTGTATATACATAATGTACACAGCCATGTATCACCATCACTGCTGGTGATCCGATGGATAAATCTGTTGTAGAGTTGTCACTGGCTCGCTCAGACGTACTTATAAATATAATTATTTTCTGTGACTGTATCTTACATTAATTTGTAGGATCCTTTACGATAGATAATTTAGCTGATCTGTAAAATAATATCTTCATGCCTTATATATCATGTACTGTAGTACGACGCTAGATTAAAACTGACGTGGAAGGTAACACCCGGCCACCGAAAGCTTCATTTTATGAAGCCCAGGTGGTCGTGTGGTCTAGCGGGACGGCTACAGTGCAGGCGATTTGGTGTCACGATATCTCAGTAGCATGGGTTCGAATCCCAGCGAGGAAGAGCAAAAATTTGCGAAAGCAAATTTACAGACCCAAACAAAAAATTGAGGAACAAATCATGGTAACAAATGATAAACAAATCGTATGATTTCTTTGTGATTTGAAAGTGATAAAATTTCACATGCAAATGAGCTAACAAATCACAATAACAAATCACGAACAAATTGCTTACAATTCATAAGCAAATCATAAACAAATTGTTTTGAAATCATTAACAAATCAGAAGTAATTGCTTTCCTACTTCAAGCAAATCACAAACAAATTGTTTTCAAATCGTAAAGAAATTGTAAAGAAATTGTTATCAAATCTTTAACAAATCAGAAGTAAATCATATTCCTACCTCAAGCAAATCATAAACAAATTGTTTTCAAATTTTGAAGAAATTATTAACAAATTGTTATCAAATCTTTAACAAATCAGAAGAAAATCATATATTCCTACCCCAAGCAAATCACAAGCAAATCGTAAATAAATTGGCATCAATCATCAATTCACAGATTAAATCATTTACATCCAGATCAAAAGATGTTCTGCCCTGAAAACCCCAAACTTTGAATTTAAGCGCAATTGTCTTCATTTTACCTTTAATAGCTACTACTCTAATTGTAAAAGGAATACTATCTTTGGTTGCGATGAGGGACGAATTGTTCCTCTGTGTAGGTTTCTCTTACTTTTCTCTCGAATTTGACTATAACGAAATTTGAAAAAAACATAGGCAACCACGTGTACTTAGTAGAATGATGTCGAATAGGTGATGGGTCTTAGTCTTGGTCCAAATCTGCTACATTGTATTATAGCTTTGTCCATTTTGCCCGGGACCTGGTCAGTAAACAACAATTAAAACATTGAACTTGCCAGTGAATTTTGTCTGCTGGCACGGGAAGCTAGTCTTGAAATGAATGTTTTGATCTGTTTACATCTTTTACACATTTTTTTGAAAATTAATCCTTACAGCACAAAAATATCATGATTATAACGAGACACTGAAATGCACAGTTTCTGAATTTTAAAGGTTAATTAACGTTTGAATAGTATTAGTTGAATATGTGAAATTATAAATAAATAACTGAGATTCCTTACCACCATCATCTTTCATAGACTGAATGAAACTCCTTATCTTGCAACCTTCTTTGTTCAGTTATTATAGAACAGTATTTGAAATTTGAATTTGACCTCAACCGGAAGTCAGAGAGATAGATAAACAAAGAAAGTTTGAATGCATTAATATTTTATTCATTGTAGCAAATCATCAATGAATCACAACAAGATAGCTAACAAAGTTAACAAATCATTTTCAAATCATTTTATATGATATTCAAAGTTAACAAATCATAACGAAATCACACCATTCTAGCTAACAAAGTTAACAAATCTCTTTCAAATCATTTCATACGATATTCTAAGTAAACAAATCATAAAGAAATCACACAAAAACAGAAACAAATTGCTTACAAATCATACAATAGAAAGAAATCACAAAGAAATCAGTTTTAGGAATTTGGAAAATTCTGATTTGTTAATGATTTGTTTAATGAATCGCAAGCAAATGGTACTAACAAATCGCAGAATCATGATTTGAAAGAGATTTGAATACGATTTGAAAGCAATTTGTTCATTTATTTTTCTGTTTGGGGATCTACCATTGTTGATGTTTAGACGAGTTGTATATATATATATATATATATATATATATATATATATATATATATACTACAGATCTACTCTAACATTCTTAGGTTGATTTTCTAGGCACTTTATAAATATTCTATCGCCTGGTATTTCTTAATCATAAGAAATCCGATGGACAAGGTATAATTTACAGTTGTCACTACACATAGGAAGACATATATACATATAAATTTACACTGATTGTATGCTTCTATAAATAGAATAGCATCCTGTAATTATACTGAAGAGATGAGTAGATGATCAATTCTGTACACTTTAAAATACTTTGTGTATTGCGTTTGGACGTACTTGTTTAATTCCGACGAGAAGGTAACACCTCCCGAAATTTTATCGGGATTTTATCAGCTATAGTTAGAGGAGGGGATAAGGCGTCTGCGCAATGCTAGGCGGTGTTGTCGCAGTATGAAGAGAAAAGTACAGGTTCCAGCCCCGGTCGGGGCGGAAGTTAAGAATCAGATCTACTCTAGCATTATTAGGTTGATTGTCTACGCACTTTATATATATATATATATATATATAATTTATGATCATATATATGTATAGAAATGTTTATCATTTTGTCCATGAAGACATATATGTGTCTAGTGTAGAGAACATTTTTAGCGTATCATATATTGTTTACCTTTATTCTGCCCAATACAGTGAAAAGTTATAAACAACATCATTGATATATAACAAAATAATTCTTAAAGATACAAGTTTACAGAATGTAGCCTTTTCAACTATTGTTGTTTTATTTCAGTCAATATATTGCTATAAACAATTTTGTAATTCCGTAATTGGGTGGAATTTACTAGATTTGCGGTTGTTTTACTGTTATCTGATGAAATTGTAGCTTAAAAACATTTCGACCACCTCACATACTGTTCTTAATACCCCATCATAAATACCAGGCTTGAAATTTTGTTTGCCAAAATTTTGTTTCGTCTACAAAAGACTCATTGGTGACCATGGAATCCAAAAAGATAAAAGGCCAAATACAGTACGAAGTTGAAGAGCACTGAAGACCAAAATTCCGAAAGGATTTTCCGAATACAACTGAGGTAATCTTTTATGGGTAGAAAATCTTTAGTAATTAGAAAATTTCAAAGGTTTGTAAACAGTTAACATGGATAATGTATAATTATGACCATATCAATGATAATTCATGTCGACACAAAAGTGTTGACTACTAGGCTCGTGAAATCCTGGGGAGGAACCCTCCACCAGCAGTGGCATCACCCAGGGTTATAAATAAAATTGGCATATATACCAGGCTTACACTATTGTACGCCAGACGCGCGTTAAGGCTACAAAAGACTCATCAGTGACGCTCGAATAAAAATTTAAAAGGCCGAACAAAGTACGTAGTTTAAAAGCACTGAAGACCCAAAATTCCAAAAGGTTTTGCCGAATACAGCTAAGCTAATCTTTTCCTGGGGTAGCGAATCCTTAGTATTTTGAAAAATTAACAGGTTTGGTAACAGTAAATTCATAATTATGATCATATCAATGATAATTCATGTCAACACAGAAGTGCAGAGTACTTGGCTGGTGACACCCTTGGGAGAAAATCTCCACCAGCACTGGTATCGACTTAATTGGATACTATTGAAAGTTACTCAAAATTATGTGTTTGTCTTGAAATAGTTAATTCCATGATGTACGGGAGGCAAACTTGGTGTTCATCTCAATATAGACATAGGAAAATATCGGTTATAAAGATTAAAACAGTGGCAAGGAAGACAATAAAGAAAAATAAAGAAATTCCGTGTTTTCACAACATTTTTATAAATATTAAAGCTATGTTTGAGTAAGTTACCATGTGTAAAAAATGCAAGAAATGTGTTTAATGTCTGGTAAATCCATGCCAACCTGAAAGATGAATATTAGAGACAAAGCTTAACTCGGTGATATGTATTTATACTTTTCATTGACTTTAAACATTACCTTTCCCATTTTATTATTAGTCCTTGTCCCAAGTATATGTGCGTACTCAAAGACATTGATAAACGAACTAGTGCTGAAAAAGAATATCAATCTGGAATTATTCCGTCACTGGTAACAAAAATACCTGAAACGGCTACAGAATGGTAAAGTTGGCGTTACAATTGTACTAGAAAAGTACCTGCACTGTTATCTACAAGTTTGCGCAACCAATTGTTGATCATTTGTCAATGGAAAGTCATCAAATTACAATCAAATACAAGTTTGTTGTAATATTATTCTAATTTATAGTATATATTTCCCTCGTGCATAGCGCAGATTCCTTGTCTAAATTATGATACACTTTTAATCCTTTTGGTTTTATCGACTCTTCAACGCTAGGTTCGTTTTTTTATTGTCAAATATATTTGGCTGTAGCATCGCTAAAGAAACATTATTTGTTAAAACGTAAATTGATGCAGTAAAAGTGGTGCGTTTATGTTATTAGATACGCAAGTTTTTATATTATTTCTAAATAAAAGATATTCTAGCTTTAATGTTAATTCACGTATCCTTGAAGATGTGTGTTCTAGATCTGCACACAATAACAGCATACACTACAAAAGTCTAAAAGTCTGAAAAGACCAGTTTTGTCTTGATTTGCATGAACTTTTACTCGACATTCTCCAAAAGTATGACTCGTGTCTTAATTTTTCTTGACAAATTCTCATTTATATTAAATTTGTATGAAACTTACTCGACATATTCTCGACATTCTGAATATGGTCTTAAAATTTCTTGACAAATTCTTGACATTTGAATACTGTCTTGATATTTCTTGACATATTCTTGACATTCTTATTTTTTCTCAGTATGGCTTGACACATTCTGAACATTTTGAATTGTGTCTTAAATTTACTTGACAGTTCTGAGTTTTACAAATCATGACCAATATTCATGATAATTAACTTTAATCTTTATTTCTCTTTATATGATATACTGTTGTTCCAAGTTACACTTCTTACAACAAAAATAAAGTTGGGCATGTAAAATAATTGAAAATTTGGGTATATAAATATTTTTACAAATGCAAATATGGCTATGAAATCTAAAGTATAAAATAATTCAATTGTGGGTGTGTTGATATAAAACAATTTGAATGTGGGTTTTAAATAATTACAAATTTTGATTCCTAAATCTTATAAATTAATGATTAAAACCAATCATACTGTAGACATATTTCATTCTACATTCATAATATTCAATGTTGATATGGTAAATAATTATTATACCAAAATGTGGTTTATATAAATAGCAAATTATGATGATATACAAATCATTCATTTAACAGAAGAAAAATTTGTGTAATGTCATCTGTTGGAATATATATATTAAGTATTACACATGGACAGGATGTTCCCCATAAAATTAAGGTATTCCACACCGAAGAGTACACGCAACTGTCTAATAGAAATTACTGCTTTACCTGTAATCAGCCATACAACTTATCAGTTGACCGAACATGCCACTACAATTTAAAAGTTTGTTGATAGATGAAATGAAAATCATCATTTTGATGAAAAAAAACTGAATTAAAATGGATTTTTTCATCAAAATTTTGAAGTTAATTATTTTAACATAAAATCAAATTGAATAACTCCCAAAGATTAAAAGAAAATTATTATCTACTCCAGGAATATTAAAAAAATGTATTTATAATGGTTCCATCAATGATTTCTATAGAAATCATTGGTCTTATGAAACGGATCTCAAACAGACATGCACAATATAGTTCTAAACATTCGGTTTTTTTTCAGGAAGGAGTTATCACAAATATTTATTTTTGATAAAAAATCATAAAATTCAACACTAAAATTTGAATAAAAAAATGTTTTTGGGTTGTTCTAAAAATGAATAAGGTTTTTATCCACATAAACCCAAAAGATGAATTGTGGGGTCTAAAAGAGACACATGGTCACATTTAAAACTGCCTATAAGACACCTATTTTAGTAAAGCAAATTTGACTGGCAGTTTTGCAAACGGCAAAAATCTAAATGCTGTTTGTTAGCAACTTTGACTTATATTCCAAGTGAAAACAATTAATTAAATGTTTAATTAAAATAAATCAAAATTAAACTACATGGGGAATTATTTAGGGTATTCCAACTTAGTTGCACCAAAAGGGTATCTTAATTACTATACCAAATTGATCCTTGATTCTTCAAAGTTTAGTTTAGCCATAATAAAAAGGAGTAAATAACAGCAATGTCATAAACAGTGCAGAATAAGTCTGTTCACATTTCAGGCCAAATTTATACTGTTGAGATAGTGTCAAGACATATTTAAGACTGTCAAGAATGTGTCGAGACATATTCAGACATTATTTAGAATGTCAAGAATATGTCGAGACATATTGAGACATTATTAAGAATGTCAAGAATATGTCAAGACAGATCAAGACAGATTTAAGACAGTCAAGAATTGGTCGAGACTAATCCAGACTCTTATCAGATGATACAGGAAGTGTCGAGAAATTTTAAGACAATGTTCATACTGTCAAGACACTGGTCAAGAAAAATCAAGAACCTTCTTAGACAAATTCATACTGTGTCAAGAATTTTTAAAATTATTTAGACAAATTAAGAATGTCGAGTAAAATTCATGCAAATTCAGACAAAAACTGGTCTTTTCAGACTTTTTGACTTTTGTAGTGATATGCTATAATAATTGGCATTTGACACTGATCTTATTTTCAATCTAGTTCGCTGAAGTCCAATACATCAACTTCGCTAATATGGAATGTCAAGTTGTCATGAACAATGATATGTGAAAGAAAATATCATTATCAAAACGAATAAAAACACTGATTTATAACATAAAATATTGTAGTTAAATGCAAAAGCTAGCGTTTTGTATAGGAATTGAAGATAAAATACATGTATCCGGCAAATAGCCATATTATTACACCAAATACAAATAATTTTATGTTATATGATAATCCTCTTCAAAATTAAATCGTGCTAAAAAGATGAAAATGTACTCATAATCGAAGAATTCAGTCAGTATTATGTCTGATACACAATTTCATAAGCAACTTCCATCTGACTGTATCAAACCTTTACCCACATCCATGACCAGGATAAAAATTCAAATAGTGTACCTATCAAGATGCTTACCGTAAATCTTCAGTATATCAAACCAAAACAAGGATTAGCTGAAAGTCCTTAACCCGATATTGTCCTGGTAACAGAAACATGTATAGATTTCTTTGTAAAGATAACCAGATATTTCCACCAAATTATATCATCTACAAAATGACTGTAATCATGAAAGGAGTTTTTGGTGCTGATAGCCACGGCATCGTCTTCAGCGAAATAGACACCAAAGCCTTTATCGAGGAAACAAAACCCCGGATATTCCTCTTGTATAGGAAAGCAAACCGGAAACCACCAAACAGGAAATAATTGAAACTCATGAACAGATAAAACATTAAACTGAATACGAAAGTTCATCAAACTTAACCAGAGTGTAACAAGTCATATTCCTAATTAAATAGTATAACAGAGGATAGCCTCCGTTTCTCACGCTAAATGTATGTTAAATAATACGCAGCCGTTATAGATTAATATACAAAAAGGAAAGGTCAGCGGATCCTTAAACTACATCTAAATTCAAAGAAATCAAGCAAATGGTACAAAATGACCTCCATCGTGCATATTGGAATACATAGAAAATATAATAACACCTAAAGTGGAAACCCTTCACCAGTTATATGGAACGCCTCTAGACATATATAAAACATATGAATATCGATAGCAGCAGAGTGGGACCACTACGAAGTGATGGAGTACTAATCTCTCGTCCAATAGACCAAGCAACCATCCAGAAGAACACTTTCAATCTGCATTCTAAGGAATATAGTCCAGATGAATTCAAATCTCGTTGTCATATGCCAGGTCAATACCCTTCTGCAGAGGAATTAAACATAGTCTCATACTTCCTGTCAGTGTTTTATATCTCCTGAGTCACCAGGCGAAGGGGATATAGGGCAATGACAGGGAATATGAACCCATATTCCCTGTGAAGCCCGAATAACAATCATATTATACTGGAGTATCCTGATTTGAACGCTCAAATTACAATTTTTATCTTTGTTTTCCTCATGTTAAGGTAACCAATCAAACTGCAGAATTGCCCGGGATATTTCTCTCCAGTATCATATAACATATTACTTTCGTCATATACAATATATATGCCTTGTCAAAGATATCAAAGAAATAGACAGTTTAAGGACTTTATTCAACCAATAAAATGAAATATTACATAAATATACTAATTTTATAGATTGATATATGTTAAATTATAAACTTTATGGTCTTTCAACTACACAAATAATGAATTTTTGTGATATTTTAAGGTATCACGAAAGAATTTTAAGTAAACCCTTTTTTATTGCAAAAATAAGCTTTTATCGACGCATATATTATTGTAACATATATGTCATGATTTAACATTTATTATGCTGCATGGATTCTGACCTAAATTTTGAAAGCAGGAGTTCATAAATATTCTTAACTTAAACTTTGGCAGTGTTTTTAAAAATCTAAGTCTCCAAATAAAGGAACATTAAACTGCATATCATTTTAGGATCTTTCATTTGGATGATGTTATCTGTTTATCAATGTGAACAGAGAAATGCGGAGTCCAGGTAAACGTTAACATAGACTTCACCACACGATACAGTAATTATTATCACCAGTTGGTGATAGTCCAGGTCATTGTTTGTAAGAAACTGTTCTTTTGTGTATTTGACATCTGCGCATATGCGTGCTGTACGATGACAAAAGAAAAAAATGCCAGTACAGTAAGCTGTCAACATTTTGTTCTAGTTCATTTAATCCACGGAAGCACTCTCATTAGAGAGATCTTGGACTCGAAATGGTGTGAGATGACAAACATGCAATCAAATTAGATAGCATAGAAGTGTTTGAACATGACTTATAAAAAAAAGTTGCATATGCCAATCAGTAAGCCAAAACGACATGGTCATCGGTTTTATAATGAGGTCATGAACTGGAAAATGTTTATCCATCACATTCTATCATGCAATCATCACATCATTATTCATTATTATACATTCGGCTATTGTCTGCTCTTTGGTCGGTTTGTTGTCTCTTTAACATATTCCCCATTTCCATTCTCAATTTTATTCTTATTGTCGGTCATATCCTCAAAGTTTACCATATGCAATTAAGAACACACAAAAGGATTAATGGTAATGTATGACGCCATTTCCCCTGATTGACTTGTCACGATAAATCTTGGATATAGTGTCAATGTAACATTTCCTTCATAAAGTGTATGTAACATTTTTACTTGTATTTGATAAACTGTTGGCACAGAGTTGTGTCTCGCCTGTAGGACAATGATCTACGGGGCAGGGCCACGAAATACTCGTCAAACTGATATGTACCGATAGTAATGCAACTTTACAGAAAATATTATTGATCTTTTAACAAGTAGTTCCTATCAAACTTTTTAAGCAGAAAACTCATTGAATATTGCTAATTAATTCAAAGCCACTGGACCATGACCTAGAGGGCAGGGCCTCGAAATAGTCGTAAAACTGATAATAATGTAACTTTCTGAAAATATCATTGATCTATCACAAGTTGTTCCTATCAAGCTTAAATTGTATCTTTATTGGAGTATAACACGTACTTTGTCAAGCTCGAAATGTCCCAAAAACTATCAGAACTGGTCTTGAAATAATCATGAAACGTAGTTTAGTAACTGTTATTTAAGATCAGAGACATGCATACTATATATGTCTCGGACAAGATCAATTATAAAATACAAAATTACCATTAAGCAGAAAACGTTACACTGAAAATTGGTTTTTAATTGAAATTCGCTGGACCATTACCTAGGGGACAGGACCTCTAAATAGTCGTCAAACTGTTATGTACTGATAGTAATGCAACTTTATAGAAAATATCATTGATCAACCACCAGTAGTTTCTATTGGTACGAGTTGTTTGAAGTACGAGTTGGTAAAAGTACGACTTGGTAAAAGTACGAGTTGGTAGGAGTACCGGAGTTGGTAAAAGTACGAGTTGGTTGAGAACGAGTTGGCAAAGGTACGAGTTGTCGTGTATTCGTTCCAATCAAACTGACTTAAGCAGAAAACATAACAATTGTTGACGCCGCCAAAAAAAGCAACATTTATGTCTCACCATCCGCGACAAATGAGACCAAAATATATTCCTCAGCAGCAAATTTTGATAATCCTGCATTTAAGGCATAACGCCATGTACCTGGAAAGGAAGCTGCCCTGTTATTTATACAGCTGGTTTAATATCAAACATTGTCGTAATCATGAGCTATAGTACAATAATACATTTACAGCTTTAACCAGTCCAAACGTTCTCTACAATTTTTTTTAACTTGGATCAAACTAAATTCAAGACCAGACATGTTCAACGCCTTTTAACCATAAATTGCAATTTACAGTTATCAATAATGAAGACTTGATCATGTTGATGGCAATGTTACTATTTGATAATCTACTTGGCCCTTCAAATTACGGTTAAAGTCCGTTTTATATTAGACTTATGATCGCCAATCACTTTTTCATATGTTCACACATAACAGGAAAATATACTAATCAACTATAAGACCATTTGCTCCATCACTTCATATTTTCTTCATCAAAGCCTGTCGACAATTAAATTCAATTAAACTTTTAGTTCAATTTCAAATATCCGAAAAGATTTTTTTAGCACGTGTTTTATTTGCTCCACAATTATGTTTGTGTTCAAGTGTCCCTTTTGATTGGAATCTAAACCATAGAACACAATAATAATGCCACCACATTTTCATACGTCAATAAAGGCAACAGTAGTTTACCAATGTTCATATCTCAACAATTGATGATGCAAAACAAATTAAAAATTAAGGAAGTTTGCTACTCAGTTTCAAAATAACAAGCTTTTATATATTGATAGGGATTAATAAAGGAACCAAAATAGTGAAAAAAATATAGGTCCGTGTGCTTGTTTTCGAGATATTAGTCATTGACATTTTAGCGGAAAATATTCTCTCTTGATTTTTATAGCGTCATTATTGACAAGTTTAAGTCTCAAAAATTATAAAAAAAATAACAAAGATTTTATAAGACTTTTACATATGGCTTATAATTATACATGTAAAGGATTTATAAAAAGAAAAATGGGGGTTAGTGGGCAAAATATTTTAAGGCATTCAAATGGATAAAACCAGAGGATTCCGAAAATCTGACAAAAATTCCAAAACATAACAAGCGAACATCCTTAAAACTGATTGCTAGTTATCTTTAATCAACAATTCAAATATAAAATTTAAAATAAAGTAAATTTCAGCCACTCGATAGTCTTATTGTAAAAGAGGTGAGAGATATCAAAAGGGTAACTTAAACTAATAAGTCGAAAATAAACTAACAATGCCACGGCAAAAGCGAAAAACAATAAAAGACAAATAACAGTATACAAAACAAAACATAGAAAACTAAAGCAACACGAACCCCACCAAAAACAAGGGCTGACCTCAGGTGCTTCAGAAGGGTAAACAGATTATGCTCTACATGTAACATCCGTCGTGTTTACGACCTATAAAATACGTTGATTAGTAATATCTAGTGAGTATGCATCACACAATAGCGGATTGGTGATTGATTCTTATCTAATCCTAAGACACCGCCAAATTAATTAACTATCGGTTAAGTTTATGTTCCAACACATTAACTTGATCAACTGTACAAATGTCATGCAAGTCATGATTTTCAATCATATTGAAATTCCATTTATAATTATCACCTAAGATTGGTTGAAACCTGAGAGATATGCAATTTCCAGTCACTTAAATCTTTTCATTTCTATCCTAAGTTTATTTTATGTGATGCATTCTAAGAATTTTTATATTTTTTAACCAAAAGATGTATTTGCATGTTATTCATGGAAACCAAGGATACAGTTGGTTTATTCTGTGACTTCAGGTGAGCATTGTACAAATGAAAACAAAAATTACCACGACCTTCACAACTACTAAAACTGTTTGGGCAATTTTAGACACTGGTATAAAAGTGCTATGTTTTGGCTCTTTGAATTGAACAATGAAAAGATCTTATAAATATATCAAAATAATTTTGATATGTTTAAACTTGTCTTGTATATTTGTTTTAACTTCTTATATTTAAGGAACAAATGTATAAGGAAATTCCAAAAATTAACTTATTATATTGTCTTGTCATTAATATTGGGATATGAGCAGCACACTATATTTTTCTACAAAATGTCTTATTATAAAATGATGATGTGTGTAAAATATTCCTATAACATATATATGTATTAATTAACCAATAAAATTACCATATTTTTAAAAGGATTGAATAAGTTTATAATTTTCTATCGGGAACAGAATGATATTTATACATCCTCCTCTACATTTTTGTTCAAACAAGACGCCATAAAATTAAATCTCCACTATGTCAAGTAACAACTTTTCTACAATACTTGTTCAAAGCGTTAACTGCAGTGAAACTTTAATCTGTTGGTTGAGATACTACGTTCCCTAACATAGAAGCAGAAAAATCTAAAGCCTTTAAACTGAGTCCTGGAAAAAAGTAAAGTTCCTTCTCCTCGCAATATTCCAATAAAACAATTTGTGCAACAGAGGTCTTATCGACAGTCCCATCTTTCTTGTTTGGTACCACAGCTTGGAGCAGACATGTGTTCGCCTGTAAAAATCGAAGGTAAAATTAAAACCATGAATGAAAAAAGAAACTTGAAGCTTACAAATTCATTCATCTTTAACTTTTCGAAATTCAGCTCTGAGAGTTCCTGTAGAAGGTAATTCAGAGACTCTATATAACGGATTAAACAATTCATGAATATGCAAACATAATTTGGGTATTATGTACTACAATAAATATTACAGTTGTTTCAACTAAATCAGATATTAGAGATAGAAAGTAATAATTGACATCGGTAATTTTTGTATATCTCTGACTGCCATACAGATATTGACTGATGACCAATACAATGATTGATGATCCATATAAGGTTTTTTTTTCTCTCAGAAAGCATAGCTAACACTCCAACAAAATTGATGCTTCTACTTAACTGGGATTCTAAAGAGCCTGTGTCGCTCACCTAGGTCTATGAGCAACTTCAATATTGTAGACTACTGTTTACAGTTTCTCTCCATCTTATTTAGTTTTTGCCGAAAACACAAAGATGGTAAATCAAAATCTTCATTTAAAGGCAATCACTCCTATATACTAACTTTTTCAGCAGAATTTGCCCTGATTGTAGATCTTGTCTTGCTGATCATTTTGTTATCTAAAGTTTCTATCTATCGTTCATAGTTTTCAAGATGATAGGCAAAAAACGCCAAAAATTGGTTAAAATCGTAATTAAAGAGCAATTACTTCAATAACCAGTTGATTGAAGAATCCGGCCATTAAGACTTATTTGTAGATCTTGCCTGGCTGATCACTTTTGATGTCTAAAGTTTCTAGCTATATATTGTAGTTTTTAAGAATTTTGGGTAAAATACAAAAAAATGGTAAAAATCGTTGTTAAAAGGCAATAACTCTAATAAGGAGTCGACTCAAGAATTCTACTACATTTTGTATTTAACTCATTTGAAGATCTTATCTTGCTGATCATTTTTGCTAGTTAAGGTTTCTCTCTATCTATTATAGTTTTCAAGATAATAGGCCAAAATGGAAAGAAAAGTAGTAAAATTCATCATTTAAGGACAATAACTCCAATAAGAAGTCATCTGACAGTTTTGACATAAATGAACAATAGGTAGAGCTCAACATTCTAAACATTTCAGGCCCTGTCCGATATTCTTTATTTACAGCGGTTTTCAAAATAATAGACAAAACTTACATTTTACCCCTATGTTCTATTTTTAGCTATGTCCTTCATCTTGATTGGCAGGCGAGGTCATCGGACAAATTTTTTAAACTAGATACCCCAATGATGATTGTGGCCAAGTTTGATTAATTTTGGCTCAGTAGTTTCAGAGGAGATGATCTTTGTAAAAGTTAACAGACGACGGACGACGGATGACGAATGACAGACGACGAGGACAGATGATGGACACTAGGTGAGCTAAAAAACAAGTTATCTGTGAATTGGTCATTTTCTTCAACCTGAAGGCCATCAATGTACATTTTTATTTTTGAAATGATTTTGAATGAAGGGAAATGCGTGTTTTACAGATGTTTAACATACAGTGAAGATCTTTCCTGTACACAGAAAAAAATAATATCCTTTCTAGAGCTTGTTCAAAAGTATTTTTATAAAAATAATAAGATGTAGTATCATTGTCAATGAGACAACTCTTCATAAGAGACTGAATGACACAGAAATTAACAACTATAGGTCACCGTACAGCCTTCAACAATGAGCAAAGCCCAAATGTAAAACAATTCAAACGAGAAAACTAACGGCATAATTTATGTACAAAATAATGAACGAAAAACAAATATGTTACACAGCAACAAACGACAACCACTGAATTACAGGCTCCTGACTTGGGACAGTGGACGTGGACGGGTACTAATACATCCCCACAACAAAAAGACACTAAGTACAGATCTGAGAGTACTCGCAGTTACTGACAGCTAGTTCAAAGCCAATAACAACTAATAAAAAAAATCATACATCTAAGACTACATGTGTACTTTGTTCTATTATTGTCTGCATTTTGTTGCAAGCTTTAAAATGTCCAGCAACAGGTAATTTATGTGTGTTTCGTGCAGTGATAAGTCAATCGATCTACTTAGATTTTTATCTCAACTGGTATAATTTTATATAAATACATTTGATTATAATGATACATTCAAATAAATTTGAATTTGTAAATATTTGATATAAACATTTAGATAAATGTTACATTCATCTAGTCAAATTTGAATTGGTATCAAGTAGGACTGTTACATTATATAAATAACACATAGCTGAGAGGGTGATAGAGCAGATTGTTACCCGAGAAAACATTGTCAACTGAGGCGAAGACAAGGTTGACAATGTCTTCGAGGGTAACAATCTGCTCTATCACCCTCTCAGATATGTGTTATTTAATTTATTATACTGAATGTTCTGTTATTACTGTAGATTAAATTTCAAATTCAAAGTAATAAACTATGACGTCTTGTACATAACAACCATCCGTATTTAATAAAGCGCACACTTGATCAAGCACCTCCATGAAGGGTAAAAGAGTATTTGCCATAGGATAGAGTCGTATTTAATAAAGCGCACACTTGATCAAGCGTCTCCGTGAAGGGTAATAGAGTATTTACCAAAGAATAGAGTAAATTAACACCCTCGTATAAGCCAATCAAAATATTGCATTTTACATGAAGTATAATAATATATATTATCTCTCTGAGGGATGGTTCCTAGAATTGTATTGATAAATGTTAATGACTGATTACTGCATTTATAACTATTATAAAAATAACAAATAATAAAGTAATGAATGAATAATGTGTCCATGTGACACAGATGCCCCACTTGTAATTATAAGGCAAATTCTGCAATTTTTCAATTTACAAAGTGACATAGCTCAAGAACGGAAGTGTTGCCACCCAAATTCGACCTTGATCTGTGTTTGGTGGAAATAAGCATTGCATATAAGCTTCAAAACATTTGGTAGAGGCAAACTAAAGTTAGAGTGCGGGAGAGGCAAATTTAGCAATTTTTCCATTTATAAAGGAAAATAACTCTAGAACGGCAAAAGTGACGCCACCCAAATTCAAACTTGATCTGTGTTTTGTGGTAATAAGCAGTGTATATATGTTTCATAACATTTAGTTTAGGCAAACTAAAGTTAGAGATTGGAAACTAATTTTGGGACAGAAGTACGGACGGAAGGACCTCAAGTACGTAACTAGTCAAGTATCGTGTGATTGGTGAACCACTTCTATACAAAGCTTTAATTCAATTTAAGCGTGAATAGGTTTACAAATAGTGTTTGTGTTGATAGCAACTGTACTACATCCTTTGCATATAATAAGGATGAATAAAACTCTTAAACAGCTGCCTCATATAGAGTTTTTAAATGGTGTAAAGATCCCAATATAAAGTGTGTGGTATATATGTTGTGCATGTGGAAAAGTGTATGATGCATGCAGAATGTTGTCCAGCTTTAAAAATTTCGTTCGTTTAATAAGCAGAGATGGGTCTGATTACTTTCAATGTAATTGATTAAATAACAATTACTTTGTCATTTGTACGATTAAATTAAATTAACGATTACATCATTTTTGAAAGTATCTGATTAAATTAATGATTACATAGGCAAAGTAATCATGATTACATCTGATTACAATGAATTAAAAAAACATTTTCAATGATGTGAATAAATAAATGTTTAATATTACTATAGCATTTTTGAAAAAGGATATTTTCTATATATATTATAAAATGATAACTTCAAACTTCATCTATTTAATAGACCACAAAAGTTCACTACATATAAACATGAACATTGTGTCACTAGTCATGTTGGTTATGATCCATTACACTTTATCATCATTGATCTCTGAATTATTTTGACTTCAATTGAATAAAGGTTTATAAAGAATTTGCTGTTTGTCTTCTGACCTCTTCCAGACTTTATATGTATTTCAAGGTGCAGTTTATGGAAGTTAAAATATGGATGAAATAAAGTTACCAGTTAAAAACTAAGTAAAATTTTAATAGAATTGTTTAATCAAATTGTAAACAAAATATAAGTACTAAAAATCATTGCATTTTACATGTCCAGTCCAAATACATACCAAAATTTGTTTATTTTAAACAACATATTTGTCCAACTTTTAATTTAGTTTGTGCTAATTAGATAAATTTTCACATGTCTGATTTATCTTTTATCATATATATTGCCCTACAGCTATACTCAATTGGTAATTGCAATAAAAACAAACCTTAATTGGTCTCCTACCTGTCATTTCAAAGTTGACAAAAATCACAATATTGACAAAAGAATATAATTCAGAGTTTCTAAAGAAAAGTATTACTTGAATGTAACAGTTATTATCAAATATATATATGTACATCTTTAAATTGTGAATATATGTACAATATCTTTTATTAAGGCCAGAGACAAATAATTGTATTATATGTCTCTGCTTAGGCTAATGATGACTTTTCAATACTGTAACAGTTTATTTTTTACTGAAGTATACAAATCAATTAACATGCTTAAAGTAAACAAAAATATTTTAACATGTAAGATATTTATCAAATATGAATAACAAAAAGGTTCATTTATTGACCATAAACACAGTTTTAGATTTTTTCATTGTAATCAGAATGTAATCAAAAGTAATCAGGATTACAGGCTATTTTGAAAAGTAATTGATTAAATTAAATTACATGTAATCAGATTTGTGGATGATTAATGATTACATTGATTACTTAAAAATTGTAATCAATTACAGCTGATTAACGATTACAATTACAATTACCCCAAGTCTGTTAATAAGTTTGCACTTCCTCCAACTTTGTGTGCAATTTTGAATTGTGCAAATTATGCATGACTCAAATGAGAAAAGGAAATGACAATGGTTTATGGGGAGTTTGCGTATGGTGCAATGATTTAAAGATATGGTGAAATGGTGTATGATACAAGTGGGAAGTTACTACAATAAAGGACTGTACAATGAACCATTTCGAATAAAGAATATACTCAAATAGATTGATGAAATTAAAATATCAAAGACATGTGATACATCTTAAACGTAGGACCAACAAGGTGGTATACGCCAGGAGGAATATATAGACAGTATAACCGATTCCTATACTACTCTGGTGTACATATGGCTGCTCACAGAATATGAGTTTAGGAGCATGTCACAAAGTGAGACAGACTGAGGTCATTTTATGACAAGCATACAGCTATTGAACTTGACAAGGGCAATGGACATATTCCACCAACATTACTTATTCTTATTTTTTTTTTTTCTTGTTTTCCACTTGACAATGCATACTTCGAAAAAACATAGATGCAATAATGCAATTCAATGAATGACAATCTGCAAGCATCGTCCAGTTAATTATCATACAGAAGGAAAATGTACACAAACAATTACAGTGTTATTACAGATTGGACATTACTGGTTTTGTCAAGATCTGTCTTGCATTGATTGACTGACTTTTCTTTTTCATCATAAGGTCTTTTTTCTTTAACTAGCATTTGTTTAATAAACATTTTACCTCTTTTAATAAGTCAATAAATGATTTTTCACATGCAGAATTCTTGAAGGCATGAATAAGTGCCTGAATGAAGTATGATCCACTCATGTTGTCACCAATTATCCATGGACCTTGCTCTGAAAAACATATGGTAAATATTTGTCATTGTGAAATAAATTGTTGTTTCAGATAGTGCCACATTTGAAAATAATCAAACTTTAGCTTGTATTGCCATCAAAGAAAAATATAAAATTTCTATTTTTCATATTTTATCGCCATCATTCTGTCAAAAACAATATATCAAAGAAGTTCAGACAACATGGAATACTTATATTTTAAAGTTAAATTGTAAATTTAAATCCCTTATGATTTAAGCCATCATAATATAAACATAAGTGAGTATGTCCTTTTCGTTGATTATTACAGTGAGTCATTATATGTGGAGATGAATTGCCTCGTGAGATTTTGATTACAATTACATTGACAAACTTGAGCAATAAAAAAATGGATGTTCTTTCGAAAGTTTTTAGTATTAAGAGATCAAATTTGTTGATAAATCTTCTTGTTCTGATAGCAACAATCTACCTGTATACCTGATATAGCTTACTGTCCTTAATTATTCTTTACCTATTCTTGGGTAACTTGATACCATAAATATGTCATCTTTGTTTGGATGCCCATCCTTTATGATTTCATTAACTGCAGAGGAATCTGTTGCATCATAAGGTTTACTTTCTTCAAAAATTAACACAAAAGGTTATAAATATTGATATGTTATGAATAAACTTTAATATCAGGGAACCCTATAAATATGAAAATATCAATTTCCCCAGATACAATATAAATAGTAGTAGTGATATAAGGGATATCAGCTTCCATTGCAATTTCAATGGGAGGTTCATAAAGATCCTTGAGTTTTGCATTGTGTTATTCTTTTTTTAACATGAATAATGTGTGATATGATGGCAACAAGGAAACATTCCAATAATATGATTAAACCTAAAATGTCATCCAAGGACAACATATGTTTACATCAATAGACATACTTAGTGTCTATATCTTCTGGCAGAATTTAAAAAGAGAGGCAAAATATACCAAAGATATATTCAAACTCATAAGTAGAAGACAAACTGACAATGTCATGGCACAAGCACTTGTCTCTGAAAAAAAACCTGTATACTTTTATATAACACAATTTACCCAACTCTTATTTTTGAGAAAGGACACTCGATCGTGAGCTTCCTTTATACTAAGATTCCGCTGTTCTCAATTCCAATGAAATTTGTTCTGTGGTAAATCTGCATTAAATTATCTACAAAATGGTGTATAACATGCATATTTTTGTTGTTGGGATCAAATTTTGAAATAATATAGGTTTCCGACACAAAATAAAGGTGTCAAAGATCTTTAAAAATTTATTGCGCAATACTGGCCAAAGATCTTAAAATCTATTGTGCAATACTGTGCAATTGAAGATTTCTTCTTGAAACTCTTCAAAATTTTAAATTTGAAAATTTTGAAAAAAAAGATAAAACCCTTAAAAAATTTGAACCCCCAATGAAGCAATTACCCCCAAACCCATCCCCAGCCTTCTCTTTGTAGTATGGAACCTTGTAGTACATTTAAGAGAGATCGATACACTTAAACACAAGTTATTGTCTAGAAACTAGAAAAATGCTTGTTTTTGGCCCCTTTTGTGCCCCTAATTCCTGCATGTTTTGGGCAATTACCCCCAAACTCAATCCCAGCCTTCCCTTTGTGATATGGAACCTTGTGGTACTAAGTCAGAGAGATCCATACACTTACACACAAGTTATTATCCGGAAACTACAAAATGCTTGTTTTGGCCCCTAATTTCTAAACTGTTGGTACCATAACCCCAAAATCAATCCCAAGCATCCTTTGTGGTATTGAACCTGCTTGTAAAATTTGATACAGATCCATTCACTTAAACTAAAGTTATTGTCCGAAACCAAATGTGTCTTTGAATGACGACGCAGACGACGACGACATTATAGCATTATACTGAACCCAAAAAATTTTTGCTGTCATATAACAACCCTAATTCATTAGACATATCTCAAATAACACTCATTAGATATTTTTATTACAATATCTTTTACAAATTTACTTTATGGATGACAAGTTCTTTTCAGAGAAAACTAACAGGTTTTTGGAAATACATTTTAAAATTAATCATTCACAGCGAGATTAACATTGTCATTTTGCTGCAAGAAGGTTTGGAAGGCCTGCTACGAATGATTTCGACAATAGAAATATGTTCTACACCATTTTTTAGATAATTTAATGTAGTTTAAAACATAACAATATTCAGTGGGATTGACAACAGCGAATCAAAATATAACGGAAGTTTGCGACCAAGTGTCATTTCTCACAAATACAAGTTGGGTGCCTTGTGTTATAAGGAGGAATATAGATATTTTTTTCAGAGACAAATGCCCGTGTGCCATGGCATAAAAATGAAAAACGGTAAAAAGACAAGCATAAAAAACCCAACATACAAAACTAAAGACTGAGCAAAATGAACCCCAACAAATACCAGGGGTGATCTGAGTTGCTCATTAAGGCTAAGCATATCCTGCTCCACATGTGTCACTAGTTGCTTATGTAAGTACACACCCGGTGATAAGTCTAATTCGGTAGATCACAATAGGGGAAAAGGAGTGCAGGATTATGGTTACGACAATTGGAATATATCCGTGAAACATATATTCAATAATGGTCCACCAACTCATAAAATTGTCAAAGGAACATTTCAACTTCACCAATTGCAATTCTTGGTTTAATAGCTTCCTTGTTAGCAGCAGCCCTCTATCAAGGAAATCATGATCGAAATGCAAGCTCTGGAATACTGTATCAACAGGAAGATATTTACTCCATATGCAGGTGCTAATGGAATGTTGCTACATACAAATGGAAAATTCACATTTAGAAACTGAAGTCATCCCTTTTGTGGTAAGGTTTTGTTCTCAACCAACCCTCATTGTTAATTTCTAGATGTAAGTCAAGATTTAAGGCAGACTTAACTGTACTTGTTGTATCCTCTATTTCAAGTTCAATGATTTCAAGAAATGTTGTATATAGATTTAAATCATTGGTCATCAATATCAAATTCCTTCAATGACAAACGATGTAAAACAAAATTCCTGATTGAAGACAGGCACATTATGTGATAGGGTGATTTTAGTTTTTTTTTAACGCCTAATGCTTCACCTTTTGTCATCTCTTTTAAAGAATTTATGAAAATTACCAGAAGCAACATTCAATAAAAGCAGCTGAGAAAAGGCATTTATCTATATAACATGGGAAGTAATAATTAATTCCCTACATGGAAAACAGTCGAAGGTACATTATTTCATATCAACAGGTTTAATGTTTAAAGGTTGCTTTCAGTAAATTTGAGCATTTTGTAATGATTTAATCCATTAAGGTTTTGTTGGAAATCATTTTAAACCAATGTACTCTTTTCATGACAATTAAAAGTATAAACATCACTTTGTTTGTTATGCTCTTCAACTTCAGACTTTATTTGGCCTTTAAACTTTTTATATTCATGCGTCACTGATGAGTCTTTTGTAGATGAAACGCGCATCTGGTGTACAAAATTATAAGCCTGGTATCTTTGATGAGCTTATTGTAACATGAATTTAATAGTTTATCCTGAACTGTTAGATTATTATTTTATTTATGGCAACTGTTTACTGCATATTTTTAAAGTTGCTTGCATCTTCATCATTTATTTATTTACTCTGGATGGCAGTTGTCTCATTGGCAATCATGTCATATCTTCTTCTTTTAATAATGAATACTAGACATTTCAAAATACTGTTATGATTTACTCATTACATCTCAAAAATCTAATGTGTTTTAAATAGCTTAAAATAAGTTTGATCACCAATAACCAGTTATTAATAATTAGCATAATTGGTTTCATAGTCATTACTAATTTCAAAATAAATACCTTGAAAATTGTACGTTTGGACAATACATAATTTCGGTTTCCCTTTAAAATGTTTATTGGCTTTCATTATATCTAAAATGTCTTTCCGTGAAACAACATCTCCATTACAGTCATAAATCTTTCCTGGTTCAGAGTCAAATTTCCCAGACAAGAACATTATAACTAGACTATCATACATGACAGTCTGATCACTGTCTATCTCATTCAATTTTCTTGTCAAGACGTCTTTGATTTCCTGCAAAGAAAATGTTCTTCATTTTCATTTTGATTACAAATATCTTAATTGATTGAAAGGAGTACTTTCATCATATTACTATATAAGGACTTAATAACTTGTTTAATTGATAAAAAATGGTAATGTGAAAATGGAACTTTTTCAAGCACTCTTATATTTCGTCATTGTCAGGGTACTGTGCACCTACAAGTGTAAAAAAACTAACCATTTAATCCACCATGATAATTATAATTATTATTTATATAATTTTTATATATACTAAAGATAACTGAGGATATAGCCATATCTTTAAGATGATTAATAGCGAGTACTTTCCTAAATTTTAATTGCAATTCATTTGATGATGATGATGGATAGCTGCTTAATTTGTACTAGACCGACACGCTGAGCCAGATTGTTAACGTGCTAGTTCACAAGGTAACAGTCCACAGGAAGACATATCACCTTACCCAGACACATTATTTTGACTCCGAGCCGACCAGTCTTTGCTCTTACTCCATAATGCTGCGTGCTTAGCAGAGAAGCAGCAAATTCCAAATTTTAAGTCTTTGGTTTGACCCGGCCGGGGTTCGAACCCACGACCTCCAACACTTGAGGCGAACACGCTATCACGAGACCACCGAGGCGTTGCAATTCATTTGATATATAGTATTTCATGTGTTGATTGCATCTATCAAATTTTCTAACTCTTTAGCAATGGCAGCTATACATGTCACAAAATAACTATTTACAAAGATAAACAGATATATCATTTATTCAAAATGCGGTAGCAAATAGCCCTTCATAGCATTTTTGAATATGTTGTTTTTGATTATGGTTCTTGTCTTCCACTTTTTAAAATTGACTCTTTGGAATTATCATGTACCCAATATATAGGAAAATGTGGACATGACATTTACACTTGTTTTCTACTCATGTTATCTTAAGCAAGTATTTATATTATTTTCAAGTATTTTCTTATATACCTTAATGTATTTAAAAGATTGGAGGTAATTTCATTAATAGCACATCGAAATGAAAATATAAGGCCACTTTTTTATAAGAAATTGTTAGTTCAGAACATTGTTAACCAATTACAATCTGTAAAAATAATAACCAGACTGCATTAGAATCTAAAAGGACATAATCATGAATTTATGTTAAATGGTACTAATGAAATTAAAGATGCAACTAAAGCTGAAATATGTGTTTTTCATCAGTTCATTGTTCAACTTTAACTCATGCTTTTTTATTTGGCTTTGCAATTGTTCTGATTTGTGTGCTGCTGATGAGTCTTATGAAGAAGAAACACGCGTTTGGCATACCAAATTATACTTCTGGTATTTTTTATGAGATTTCAAAAATTTTCATTTAATTAATTGATTATTTTAGCTTACTAGGAAAATATATTTAAATAAAAATACCTCTTCTGTTTTCTTATTTAGCATACCACCAGTTGTATCGTATCCCATAAACTTAAATAGCTGACTTATATTAGATTTATCAAAGTCTGAATTCATCACACCCTCTTTATATCTTTCTTCTTTCTTCTTCAAATCTTCTGCTGTTTGGTTTTCTTCACACTCACAATTGCACTGAGCATTAGATATCAAAATAAACTTCCCTCTCTTAACACTTGTCATTGGGTAAATCTAAAAAAATGACAAAGATACAGTTATAATTCAATTGGCATTCTTTATTCTGTTATCCCATTCAAAGTACCCTTAGGATTACAGATTAGTCCCAGTGTCCCTGTTTTAGTCCCTCAAAACTTCTACAAATATCAATAGCAAAACCAATAAAACACTGCATTAACCAAAATCAAAAATGCATCATCAAAAACCAGAAGTGTTAAAATTGACAACATGGCTGCTATCTTCAAAAATTTCAGAAACTGAAGCTTTTCACCAGACACTAGAAAACTTCTCAGGGCATCCTGGAGGACATCTGGTACAAGACAAGGAAGTATTGTCTAAACAGGAAAGACAATTTCATTTTGGTACCAAATATTGTGTGCCATTTTAAGACAATAAGAGATTGGATCTCAAAAGATCACTGCAAGATGGATTGTAAAAAAATTGAAATGACCTATGAAAAAGATAATTTTTTAGTAAATGCACATTCCACTAGAACAACAGGACCGTCTTTGGTCGCTTTTTAAAGGAGTAACATTGATAAGCATTTTAGGATCGGCAGATTAGTCAAGATATATCTAGTAAAATTTATTTTTAGAAATTTGAATGTGACAGTTTTTAAAGAAATTTCTGCTTATTTCATATATCTACGAGTCATAGTGAAGAGAAAAAAAACTAAAGACAATGTAAATATGTACATTTGTAAATTGTATAAAGAAAAATTAACTTCTATCAAACAAGAGGAAGATTAAATATGCAGAGCCATAAAAAAAAAAAAATCTCCTAAGGTAGTTAAGGTTTTGTTAAATCTAATCCTATACGTAATGTATCAGGTGGTAAGTAGACAATAAAAGAAATGAAATTCAAAATTTGGACTTCCTGAGTAATTGCCTGTTTTATAACCAACTCACTATTTGTCTAAGGTGATTGATAAATGGCCATAAAATAAAACTGAAGTAGTAGGGTGACTTGCCTAGGTCTTGTGAACTATGAATGTATGACTAATATGACGTCCTTATTTCACTTTGTAAACAAAGCCATGTTCTAATTATCACAAAATATGTTTGACACATGCGCACACACTTGCTGTTTACTTTCTCGTTATTTTCATTTTTATTGTATGCTTTGACCGATAAAAACACCGTTTTTTTTCCTTAAAGAATCGAAATAATTCCTTCATGTCGAGCTCTATGCTCATTTTAACATGGGTAGGCATATTTGACCATATTTTACACCTCGCTAACACTCAAGTGTAAAATATCAACAAAAATAATGCCTACCATGTTAAAATGAGCATAGAGTAGGATATGAAGGAATTTTTTTTCAATTTATAAGGTGGTAAACATAAAATTGATTTATGTATTTAACTTTTAAGTTCAAATTTTGAATGTTTAACTAAAAAAACATTATAAATTAACGAGTTGTGGTATGATTCCCAGTGAGAGAACTATCAATCAGAGTCCAAATGACACGGATTTAAGCTAGAATGGATCATTGTATGGCCTTCAACAATGAGCGAAATCCTTACAATATAATTTGCTATAAAAGCAATTTATTAATACTATTAGAAGTAAAATAATATCTCTTTTTTTCAGATGCTATAACTTACTTGATCATGAAAACCCTACTGTTTAAGTTCCACAAAGTTCAATCAAGGTTTGAAACAGACTCTATCTTGATGTTAGTCCACTTATGTTAAAATATGGATAAGTGAGAGAATTTACGTTTGCTTCAGTTGCTATCTCTTAATAAGGATGAACATTATATCAAAGTTTCATTAATTTCCACAAATATTTGATAAATTCATTTGTGTCTATAAACATTGAGAAACAAACTGTATCTAAATGTTAGATGCAAAAAAGTATTAGTACCATTTCATATCAATGTCATTGAGCCAAAAAGATATATTTGAAGGACACATCCAAGATGTGTACACTGTATTAAAGAAATCCATAAAAGCTTGATGTGAGATACCACTTTTTTATGAAATTTCCATATAGGAATGGCTTGCATTGCATTGGTCCACTAAGCTTTGTAAGGTAACATACCTTTCTTTCCTTTTGTATCTTTTCATAGAAATTCTGTGAACATTGCTTAATATCTTTCTTCTTCAGTGTACTTGCACCAGCTGCTAAGTCTGGCCATGCAGGAGCTTAACGAAAAGTAAATTTGACCATACAATATTTAAATTCATCAATGTAAAATTAACACTTACATACATAGAAACTTAGATACACAACATCACCCTACATAAAACCAGTCCATAAATAAGTTTGTCTTTGTTTCTATCATGTTAAAAAGGAAGTTTTGTTGTATTGTCATTCTCATATAATCTCTCTACCGGACATGTAGTATTAGAATATTATACTTGGTTAAACAAAATTTGTCTGCAAGGAAACATGGCACTTCACAGAATGCATTAAGAAATCATCCTTAATGTGCCATATGATGTTTTTTTAAAGTAAGTTTAAATTGAAAACATGACCATCTAGAAATTTTCAAATTGGGTGCTACAAAGGAAAAATATGGAAGTTTACCGTAGAGTTGAAGGGGAAGACACCCATTCCTCCCACCCCACTGCAGCATAAGAAAACCTGAGAAAAACAAATTGGTATGAAATAAGTGGGGTTATTTATTTATAATATTAGTGGAAATGGGAAGAGAAGGCAGATCTTGATATTTGAGCATTTTTGCCCCAGTCAGATTTTCTGTATCTATTATGGTTTTTTGTGATATTAAGACAATAAATGCATTTCACTCTTTTGTTCTATTTTTTGCCACGATGGCCATGTTGGTTGAATGACAGAAACTTAAATAAACAATCTGTCTACTAATGGACCAAAACAAAAGTTTGATGTAGGATATCAAACTTAATTCACATAGCTTTTTTTTTTCCTGGAACCACCCCTACCCATCCCAACTCCATTGTAACTTAATGTGGAAAATATCAATTGACTGATATAGGCATATACATTTCAGCATACAGTAGGTATCATGAGTATTGAATATCCTCATCAATGAATGCTGATTCCTGAGTGTATTGACTTTGAGCATACCTGATTGGAAATATTAATGTGCATATTCTGATGCATCAAAAAATAATACTAGTACTGTAAATTATTTTGTTCACATACCCTACCATCAGTGCGGATTCTGCATTTTCTACTGGCCCAATATGAGCGTGGGCATAGCTTTTGGATGTTGTTTTGGTGAAAATAAAATTCTTTTCAAAACACTTATTTGAATTAATTCATTGTTTACGTACTTCTCTTTGTAAGAATCATGCAGATTACTGTTGATTCACGATTCATGACCCCTCTTCAAATGTCTTTATATTTTGTTTTTTAAGAAGGTGTGGTATGAAATTAAGTTTCATATATTTATTTTTTTTCTTTTGACCCTTGTTGCCATGGAAACCATCCAAACAACATTTTGCCTAAATACGTGCAAAAAGAAGCCTTTGAAAAACGAAAATAAGGGAAATTTAAAGTACCATTGAAATAAAGTTAATCAATAAAAACAATAAGCATTTTACAATTTTGACAAACAAAACACCACACTATTCAAAATTGTTGAAATTTTAGATTTACGTTATAGTTTGTTTCCATAGCAACCATTTAAAAATACGTTAAAATTCCATAATAAAAAAATTCAAAAATCATAAAATTTTATTTCTGTTTATCTCCCAAGACAAACAATGCCTTAACATGTAACTGGCAAATTTTGAAAGACAGCATATGAGATATTTAAAAAATAAAAAGAAAGTCGTGTGTTTTTTTTCTTTAAAAAAAATATTTTTATTCAAAAATTGTCCATTTTCACAAAAAATCCAGATTGCCATACAGATGAACAATCAAAATTCTTGAACTTAATAACCCCAAATCTTCCATTTATTTGTGAATTTCTGGCACAACTTTGTTAATTATAAATGAGAATATATGATTTATGAAGCTATATTGGTACAGAATGAAAACTAATTACTCTGGATATGATGCACCCCCTTTTTTCAGAAAAAAAAAGTTTTTCAAAATTATAGAATTTGTCGAAAAATTAAAAAAAGTGGTATTTTATTGTGCTTCCTTGTGAACATTTTCAGCATTTAAGCTGATCAATTTTGCTGTTTAAAGTTTCTCTCTATCTAATACAGTTTTCAAGATTATAGGCAAAAATGGGTGAAAAAATGGTTTGGTTGCCATGTAGTTTCGTCGGAGAAGATTTTTGTAAAAGTTAATGACAACTGGGACGACAGACGACGACAGTTGCCAAGTGATGTGAAAAGTTCACTCACCCCTTCTCGTTCAATGGAAGATCAGTTATTTCCCTTCTAGTTTTCACAGTACATGGCTTTCCGTGCACTATAAAATGCTATACCTGAATGACTTTTCATTTTAGAGATTAATTATGAAAGTGAACTCTTAATAACTACACCAATGAAGTATACAATCCCCTGAGATAATTTCCATAGGATAAGAGCCTACTGTAATCTGGTAATGGTTAAAGATAAAATAGAATAGAATTATAAAAACATTTTGAATATTGCAAACGTTTATCATGGTACATATATGGAACAAAACAAAAAATGAAAAGGGGGCAAAGGTGTAGGTAAAATAATATCAAATCTAATTTTTATACCAGACCTTAAGAGTCAATGTTTTTTGCAAAGAAAACAATGACTGTTGATATATAAAGCAAAGGAATTTTTTTGAAAAAAAAACAATACAGGTACAGTATACATACACATCAAGTAATGTTAAAACCACATTGCCTAATGACACAACCACATTAAATAATGGTGAAACCACATCAAGTAATGACAAAACCATATTAAGTAATGACAAAACTATATCAAGTCAATACAAAACCATATCGTGTAATATCGAAATATCATTAAGTAATGACTATTCCATATTGAGTTATATCAAAACATCATTATGTAATGTCAAAACCATATTATGTAAAGACAAAATATCATCAAGTTATAATAAAACATCATAATGTAATATCAGAGTTCCACATAAGACAGCTGTGGCGTTCCATACTATTTCGTTCCATCCATTGGAATGACCATTAAATCTGATATACATTCCTTTTATTAACCATGTTAACACTTGATTATAAAAAGGGAATTCATGTTAAGGTTTGAATATTACAATGGGAAATGATAATTTTGTAATGTCACTCGAAGGTGTTAATATTTATCAGTTAAATACAGACGTTAAAATAAATCTTTATATGCTATTTCTTGATCTTGAAGATTAACTTCTCTCCAAGTTTCAAAACAATCCATGAAGGTTTACCAATTTATCATGTAAAAAAAACCTAATTCATGTCTTTAAGACTGTCTTTAAATGTTAAAGGGGCATTAGCTGTCAAATTCATGTTCACCAATTTGACTCACATTCTCAATTTTATTTATAGCATGTTAAAACATATATCCAAATTACAAAAAGGTCAAAAGAAACAATTAACAATGCATGAGGTCGCTATAATGTATCAGCATTTTGTATGTGTTTGAGACCAGAACCCATCTAATTATCCATCAAGGTGAACTCCGAAGACTGCCTATGGTCATATAATCTTAGATAAACATAAATATTAATATAAACAGATAGCGAGCATGTGAAATCAGATTTGTCTAGGCCTGTTTGATTTCATGATACATGTTAAAAATATATGTAAATCATCATTTTTTCTTGTATAAGAATGTTTTTTTGTGGGCATATCAGTCAATGAAGTGGTTATTTCTAGTGTCTCCTTTGTTTCACTTTTCAATGTTGACATAATGAATGAACATGCTGACCACCACATGCTGAATACATATGCAACCCATGTCCGCTAAGACCAAATAAAAGGTTAAATGCATACAGATTCAAATGAGTTGAATAATTGACTTGCAAGTCAATAATACACCAGTGATGTTTGTTTAGCTTATTTTGACGAAATAGAACCAAACTGACTGCTTATAGTGAAATATTATTTCTTTAAGGCATATAATAAGCAAAAAATATAGTTGTTTGTTTATTCCACATTGGTTAGAGGTATAGTGAGAGGGTTGAGATCTCACAAACCATGTTTAACCCCACCACATTTTTGCACCTGTCCCAAGTCAGGAACCTCTAGCCCTTGTTAGTCTTAATATGTGTTTTTTTTATTTATTTTGGTTTTTTCATGCTCAGAGTTTAGTGTGGCATCCATTTTGCTGAACAAGGTTCAGGATTTTCTTGCTGCATTGAAGAACCATCAATGGCCTTGGGCTATTTTCTGCTCTGTGGTCAGGTTGTTGTCTCTTAGACACATTCCCTATTTCCATTCTCTATACTATAACCGGGTGATTATATTGCAGTTAATTGAAATGAATTGAATATTTCTTTAATAAAATTTACTTTTGAATCCTGGAAAGAAAAACAATTCTTTCTCCATACTATGTTCAAGAATCATTACTTCTGCTACAGGTTCTTTCAAAGCTGACGTTCCATTAACAGGTACCATAGCCTTAATGAGACAATCATTTACCTGAAAGAAATATAAAATTTCCATGAGCCTGCTTAAATTAATTAAATCAAGATATGAGGCAGACTAAATAAACTGTATCTATGGTATCATTTATTTCAGGTTTTGGGGAAAAATATGTTTAACATAGTCATTAAATTTTGAATTATTTGGTGATGGGACATAATTTTCATAACTGAACGCGAAGAAGTTAAAATACAGTGCTAGCTTCTTTCTGTTCTTTAAGAGAAGCTCTTGTATGAAGTCTGCCTCATATAAATAATTTTTATAAATGAACGTGAAGAAGTTAAAAGACAGTGCTAGCTTCTTTTTGTTCTTTAAGAGAAGCTCTTGTATGAAGTCTGCCTCATATAAATAAAGGAGAAAGTCGGCAAGAAGAGGATGACAGTTAGTTCCCATAGGATGCAGATCATTTGTGGAAAAACTCATCCTTAAAACATATTAAATATGTTGTCTATAAAAGAAATCGAGCATTTTGATGACGTCAGTTTCAGAGAATTTTTCATTTGAATCAGAGTGGTTTTTACAAAGAAAGATTTATCCCTTCCTAAAATAAGATATTTGTAATTTAAGTGGCCACACTCTTTTAAATGAAACAAAGCTGTACTAATTCTTTCAATCTGTTTAGAATAGGGAACACGAATGTAAATGGTAGAGATGTAAAATATTTTTATACTAATGTAAGAGGAAAGGGATTTAGATTGTATTACATGTACATGTGTACTCTAAACAGATCTCAGGAATTCTTTTGTATCCACCTCTGATGCACAAAGTCCAAAGAGTATGTAGTTTCAAAGTAGTTCTGAAGCCAGATTTTGATAAATTGAAGGTAATTGCAAAGTGTGACAATGAAAAAAATGTACAAATTCTAAAATCTTTTCCCATCATTACCTCTTTCATCATTTCCAGAAATGATTTCTCATGAGCCATTTTTTTAAACACATGAATTAATGCCTGTATAAAATATGATCCATTCATTCCTTCTCCAATGATCCATGGGCCTTTTTCTAAAATAAACAATGAAGTCCAAACACATCAAGAGTTCTATTTAAGACATACTATTAGATGTTTTGTCAATCGTCTGAAAACTAAATCACAATGTCTTCATTTTAAGTGCTATCTCTTTCAAAAACCAGTTGTTCAATCAAATTAGATTAGAACATTGATACTTATGAAACAATTTAAACTTTTTGCAGCGTCATATTATTAAGTCCTTCTGAACAGTTCTAAAATTTCACTGCAAAGAAAGAAATGATTTAAGGCATATGGCACATTCATTTAAGTAAACTGCTTCATACAATGTCATATGGAAAACAAGTAAAACTGTAATGATACCCCTGCTTTTAGAATTCGGTAAACATGAAGTAGATTAGCAATAAATCTGAAAACATATCACACAGTAAAACATGTTCACATGAAGCCCGACAACAAATTTCAGGAAACTCTTATTTGTAGTTCCCTATAAAAATGTGACAAATATTTCATACATGACCATTATGTGTTAGAAAATATAACTGTCGGTAAACGAGAAGTTAATGAGTCAAAAATCTGAAAAAATATCACATGGTAAAGCATTTTCACATGAAGCTTGATAACAGATTTTTGGAAGGTCTTATTTATAGCTCCTTGGAATAAATTGTTGACACAGAGATATGTCTCACCTGTCGGCATAAAATTCAGAAAAAGACAATTTGATGAACAGCAACATTGCTAATTAATTCAAAGTTCCAGGACCAACAAGTGGGCATGGTGGGTAGGGCCTCGAAATGGTTGACAAACTGAGATGTACAGACAGCAATGTAACTTTATAGAAAATATCATTGTCTATTGTAAGTAGTTCCTATCAAACTAACTTAATCAGAAAACTTCACATTGAAAATTGTTAATTGATTGAAAGTCACTGGACCATGACCTAGGGGGCAGGGCCTTGAAATAGTTGTCAAACTGATATGTATTGATAGTAATGCAACTTTATAGAAAATATCATCGATCTATCCCAAGTAGTTCATATAGAACTAACTTAAGCAGAAAACTTATCATTGAAACTTGCTAATTAATTTGAAAGTCACTGAACCATGGCCTAGGGGGCAGAAGCTAAAAATAGTCGTCAAACTGATATGTATTGATAGCAATGCAACTTCATACAAAATATCATTGATCTATCACAAGTAGATCCTATCAAACTAACTCAAGCAGAAAACATAACATTGAAAATTGCTTATAAATTTAAAGTCATTAGACCATGACCTAGGAACCAGGGCCTCAAAATAGTTGTCAAACTGATATGTACTGATAGTAATGCGACTTCATATAAAATATCATTGATCTATCACAAGTAGATCCTATCAAACTAACTTAAGCAGAAAACTTAACATTGAAAACTGCTTATTAATTCAAAGTCACTGGACCATGACTTAGGGGCAGGGCCTCAAAATAGTTGTCAAACTGATATGTACTGATAGTTATGCAACTTCGTATTAAATATCAATGATCTATCACAAGTAGTTCCTATCAAACTAACATAAGCAGAAAACTTAACATTGAAAATTGCTAGTTAATTCATAGTTGCTGGACCATGACCTAGGGGGTAGGGCCTCAAATTGTCATCAAACTGATATGTACTGATAGTAATGCAACTTTGTATCAAATATCAATGATGTATCACAAGTAGTTCCTATCAAACTTACTTAAGCAGAAAAATTAACAATTGTTGACATCACCGTCGCCGGAAAAGCAATCCCTATGTCTCGTTTCCGAGATTTTCATCGCTGGTGAGACAAAAATGTGACCAGAATTCAATACATGGCCATTATGTGTTAGAATATATATTATTTAGTAATCGGTAAACAAGAAGTCGATGGGCAACGAATTTGAAAACACATCACATGGTAAAGCATACTGACAAAAAGACTCGTCATAGACATTACTGGTCTGGAAATGGAGGTTAGAAAGGTCAGCTGGCATTTTAATTGCAGTATACAGGCCCATGGTTACAAATAAAACTGTAAAATAAGTTTCTGAAATGATCACAGGTAAAATTATGAAAATGTGCCTTAATCTATATAAAAATATATGGGGAATGTGTCCATGGATGACAGATGATGCCTCCGCTTGCATATCATATAAAGTTATAAAAGGATATAACTGAAGAGTGGTAAAAGTGACACTTCCAAAAATTGTACTTGATCTGAGTTTTGTGGTAATAAGTATTGTGTATAAGTTTCATAACATTTGTTTGAGGTTAACTTAAGTTAAAGAACGGAAACCAAAAATTCAGCAATTTTTCCATTTGTAAAGGGCATAACTCTAGCACGGTTAAAGTGACACCACCAAAATTCCAACTTGATCTGTATTTTGTGGTAATAGGCATTGTGTATAAGTTTCATAACATTTGGTTGAGATAAACTAAACAGAACAGAGAACAGAAACGAAAAATTCAGCAATTTTTCCATTTGTAAAGGGCATAACTCTAGAATGGTTAAAGTGACGCCACCAAAATTCAAACTTGATCTGTGTTTTGTGGTAATAAGCATTGTGTATAAGTTTCATAACATTTGGTTGAGGCAAACTTAAGTTAGAGAACGGAAACCAATTTGATACGTATGTAGCGGACAAGGGTAAAACTTAATGCCCCCTCCGCTACGGCGGGGGCATAAAAAATCAATTGCAATTTATATTTAATTAAGACAGATAAACAGTCCTGCATATATGTAATATTTACTTATTTATTTCCATATAATGCTGTGATATTTGAAAGGTAATAAACAGCTGTACCAGAGACGCAAGATACACCAGTCCTGTGAATGTTGAAATTCATGCAATAATCAAATGGAATATTGTAGAAGACATTAAATAAGAAATAGTAACACAGCCATGCAGAAAATCTGCAGGCAATTTCAAAATTGCCTTAAATTTGACGATTAACATGATTAAAGTCCCATAAATCTGGAAAATTGAATCTTTTTTTCAAAATGGAAAGAGAGCTTTTATTTTTTAGGCAATTCCAACAATAACATAAACATGTATGTTACTTGTAGTAAACTGATCAAAGCATATTTGAGTAAGAAAATTTGCAATCTCAATTTTTTTAACAAAGTGTAGAGGGATGTACTGACGGACAAAGATATAACATAATATATCCTGTCTATTATATGCATGTCTATCATAAACTAAAAATATCTATACTTGTCCTTGGTTGAGAAGACACCACAAATAGATCTTTATTATTTGGCTTTGTGTCGTAAAAATGCAGCTCCTGTTTTTCAGCATCCAAAACATCATATGTTTCTGTTTCTTCTTCAAATAAAAAGGAAAAAGAAGCATAGTATTTCTACAATTACAAAGCTTGCCTCTTATTTCCATTCTTTTTTAAAATACTTCATTCTGCACGACTGAATAACAATAAAATTGTATGAAATGAGCTGTATTCATTTTTCTTGAGTATCAACAATAACACCCATTATTGTACTTATAAAATTATTATCCTAAGGCTTATATTTACAGAGATGTTGTTTACAGAGCACGTAAATTAAATACAATCCATGTAAACTCATTGATATTTTGAATAAACTTATTCTTAAAGGTAATCAATTTAACACAGTAGTACAAGCTTTAATAAAATGCTTCGCAGAGCGCAGCCTGATACAACCGCAGAGGTCGAACCCTGAACAGTTGGGGCAAGTTTGGACACAATATTCAAGCTTGATACTGTCTGAATTTGGATTGTGATCAAATTTTTGACATAATATAGGTTTCTGACACAAAATAAATGTGGTCAAAGATCTTAAAAATTTGAAATGGGACTTTTAATTACCTAGTATGGTCTGACGTCCAAAATCTAACAACATGGTTAGATTCAGCATATAAAAAAAAACACCAAAATTTTAATTTTAGTTGAAATCAAACAAAGTTTAATTTTGGACCCTTCAAACCTTAATATGGACTAATTTGAAAACAGGGCCCAAAATAAAAAAAATCTAAATGCACAATAAGATTCAGCATATCATAGAGGCGCAATAATTCAGTTTTTGATGAAATCAAACAAAGTTAATTTTGGACCCTTTGGACCTCAATGTAGACCATTTTAAAAATGGGGCCCAATATCCAAAATAGTAATACAAGGTTAGATAGAACTCCCAAAAATTAAAGACTTTAAATCAATCCCATTTAAATTGGTTAAAAGATTTGTATCTATTTTCAATTGAAGATTTCTTGCTATTGCACAATACTGTGCTATTGCACAATACTGTGATATTGCGCAATACTGTGATATTGCTCAATACTGTGCTATTGAACAATACTGTTCTATTGCACAATACTGTGCTGTTGCACAATACTCAGTTTTAAAATCCGTTATATATAATAATTTACACACCCTGTTTGGTGTGTATCTCCTGCCATATCAGTATGTGTTGCTTTTATATATAAATCAGAAATAATCAATGTAAAAATGGAAAATTTTTGGGAAAAAAAAAACCCAAAAATTATTTTTAAAAAATCCCCCTAAAAAAATTTGTCCCCCCCTAAAAAAAAATGTTTTGAAAAAGTATGAACCCCCAAAGCAAAATTGAAAAAACACCAACCCCCAAAAATTTTTCAAAAATTTTGAAGAAAAAATATGAACCCCCAAAAATTTGAAAAATAATGAGGATAGTGTCCACATGTGGACACAGATGATGCCCCCGCTTGCATATCATATAGTTATAAAGGGACATAACTGAAGAACGGTAAAAGTGACGCTACCCAAATTTGAACTTGATCTGAGTTTTGTGGTAATAAGGATTGTGTGTAAGTCTCATAACATTTGGTTGAGGCTAACTTAAGCAGAGAACAGAAACTAAAAATTCAGCAATTTTTCTATTTGTAAACACGCATAACTCTAGAATGGTTGTGTATAAGTTTTATAACATTTGGTTGAGACAAACTAAAGTTAGAGAACGGAAACGAAAAATTCAGCAATTTTTATGTTTATAAAGGGACATAACTCAAGAATGGTAAAAGTGTCGCCACTAAATTTCGTACTTAATCTGTATTATGTAGTAATAAGCATTGTGTATAAGTTTCATAACATGTGGTTGAGGCAAACTAAAGTTAGAAAAAGGAAACAAAAAATTTGTACTTGATCTTAGTTTTGTGGTAACGAATATTGTGTATAGGTTTCATAATGTTTGGTTGGGGCATACTCAAATTACAGAATGGAAACTAAAAATTTTGCAATCTTTCGATTTATAAAGGGGCATAACTCAATAATGGTTAAAGTGACACTACCCAAATTCAACTTGATCTGTGTTTTATCAGCGGAAGTCAAAATTAAACATTGCATTGTGTAAAGCATTGATTGTAGTTGATTCAACTATAATCATGGACAAAGGAAGATAACTCCAATTTTAAAAATTACTTGATATTTAGAAGAAAATAAAAATTTTGCAATTTTCCATTTATAAAGGGGCATAACTCTAGAACGGTTAAAGTGACGCCACCAAAATTCAAACTTGATCTGTGTTTTGTGGTAATAAGCATTGTGTATAAGTTTCATAACATTTGGTTGAGGCAAACTTAAGTTAGAGAATGGAAAAGAAAAATTCAGCAATTTTTCCATTTATAAAGGGGCATAACTCTAGAACGGTTAAAGTGACGCCACCAAAATTCAAACTTGATCTGTGTTTTGTGGTAATAAGCATTGTGTATAAGTTTCATAACATTTGGTTGATGCAAACTCAAGTTAAGAGAACGGAAACCAATTTTGGGACGTACGTACAGACGGACAAGGGTAAAACTTAATGCACCCACCGCTACTGCTGGGGCATTAAAATCCCCCCCAAACTTTTTGAACCCATCCCAAATTTTTTTTGAAATTTTTGAAGATTATTTTCTTTTCAGGAAAAATAGAAAAAATATATAAACAGAAAAAATATAAAAGAATAGCAGCTAACCACATCGTTAATAACTTTATTGACTAACTTTCACTTTTAACTTTACTAGATTCTTATTTTACTTTCACTTTCTATTAATATCTATAACGTCGTCATAACAACCTCTATTGTTATGTTACTTTCGTGAACCACACACCATAAAATTTGTACTTCACTGTTTGATTTCATATGTAAAATTGTCCTGAAGACGCCACGCTTGTTGGCGAAACATGTCGACCAAATAAACAGATACTTTGCGGTAAAAACTTGAGTGTTGTTGTCTTTATTGTCGACATTTTCAGGAAAAATGTACAATTTCAGAGAGTTCCATAAACTTTAACACAAGTTATTGTCTGGAAACTAGAAAAATGCTTGTTTTTGGCCCCTTTTTTGCCCCTAATTTCTAAACGTTTGGGGCTATTATCCCCAAACTAAATCCCAGCCTTCCCTTTGTAGTATGGAACCTGAGAGAGATTCATACACTTAAACACAAGTTATTGCTTAGTCTTTAGTTTTCTATGTTGTGTCATCTGTACTATTGTTTGTCTGTTTGTCTTTTTATTTTTGGCCATGGCGTTTACAGTTTGTTTTCGATCTATGAGTTTGACTGTCCCTCTGGTATCTTTCGTCCCTCTTTTATTGTCTGGAAACTAGAAAAATGCTTGTTTTTGGCCCCTTTTTTGCCCCTAATTCCTAAACGTTTGGGGCAATTACCCCCAAACTAAATCCCAGCCTTCCCTTTGTGATATGGAACCTTGTGTTACAATTTCAGAGAGATCCATACACTTACACACAAGTTATTGTCCGGAAAATACAAAAATACTCGTTTTTGGCCCCTTTTTGGCCCCTAATTCCTAAACTGTTGATACCAAAACCCCCAAAATCAATCCTTCCTTTTGTGGTATTGAACCTTCTAGTAAAATTTTATAGAGATCCATTCACTTAAACTAAAGTTATTGTCCGGAAACCAAATGTGTCTTCGGAGACGACGCCAACGACGACATGATAGCATTATACGAATGCAACTTTTCTGTGGTCGTATTAAAATTGGTTTATCAGTACTAACATTGATTTTGTTTTTGAAAAATTAAAACATAATTCAGTATATATCGCTATATTGTACAGCTATGAGAATTCATGATCCTACATCAGGGCTTCCAAAATTATTTTTAGCCAGCTGGACATTTTATATATTATCCCGATTTTAATCCCTCAAGACTTAATAAACAAAAGGCAATTATGGTATTCAGTTGCCGAGTTGGCCATCCCAATGATTAACATTAAAAAAAAACGACATTAAACTTTCTTTGATTCAAATTCGAAGTTCTGACGTAAACTGTTAAATTGGCAGTGCATCATTCGAAGTGTGCAACATCAGCGTCCTTATATCTGCCTTAGACTCTTTATTTATGCAAAATAACGTTGTCAAAAACTTTACTTTCGTTTTTAAATCTAATACCAGATGTTATGGTGACAATGGTAAAACATGGACTCGAGACGGATACGTAAATTCCGTGTACGTTTGCAAAGCATGAATGAGTGTAAGTAGCTCTTTTTACGTTATTTCTTCAAGAAAACATTCCAAATAAACGTGAGATAAAGGTATCAATGACAATTTAAGCATTTTTTGAAGAAATTATGATGCATAATTAAATTTCACACCTGCGCACATGCGCACACGTGTACTAGTTCAAACAGAGACATGTCTCTGATTCAAACAACGTGGTTATGACGATTTTTCATTTTCACCTTTTTAATTTTTTCATCAAATCATATTTGTAAACGTATTTCTGATAATTAAAATCATTTTGACTAAATTTATTAGATGCAAACCCCTGAAATGTAAGAAAATAACTTTGAATAGACCGATCAATGTCCGGTTCAAAAAAGTTTACCTGTCACCTGAACAGGTAAATTTCAGCTGTTCGACAACTAATTAGCCTTAATTAAAATGAGAAGGTATTAAAGTAGGGGTTGTTTTGATAGTACTTTATGATCATGTCACTTTTATGACCGGAAATGTGTGGCTGTTTAAGGCAAAAGTTGGGTCAAAAAGATCGCGAATTATGTTAAAATGACTGTCTCTTAAGAAAGCCTTGAAAACTAAAAACTAGATGACCGTTTCATGCTTTGCCCAGCCGGACTTTTACCGAACATTATACAAATGTCTGGAATATATGACCGTTTTGGAAGCCTTGTCCTACATCCTATCGATACAGTTAACTTGGCATTTCTTTTAGCATATCACAATGCACTGCTCTTCTCAGACTGTTTATGATTGTTTGTAATTGGCTTTAAACTAGCTTTCAGTAATCAAGTACTCTTATATTGGTGCTTTGTGTCTATTTTTTTTCAATAATCTTTACTATTCATGATTTATTTTATGTTGATATTCCTGAAGATAAAGTTTTCCCACAAGTATCACATAAACTTAACATTATCAAAGATCCACAAAAATGAGGTCAAGGTCAGAAGAAACCTGCCAGACCTTACAATCATTTCATATATCAAATATAGTTGACCTTATTGCTTATTGTATTTGAAAAAACAGATTTCACCATGAAACCTTAACATTGACCAATGAAGCATGAAAATGAGGTTAAAGCCAGATGAACAATACCAGATGGACATGTACAACGCACAATCATTCCATACACCAATTATAGTTGACATTGCTTATAGTATTAGAAAAACAGACCAAAACACAAACATTTAACATTGACCAATGAACTGTGAAAATGAGTTCAAGGTCAGATGAAACCTATCAGACTGACATGTAACACCTTACAATCATTCCATACATCAAATATAGTTGACCTCCTGCTTACAGTATCTGAAAAATGGACCTAATCAAGTAACTTTAACATTGATCAATGATCCATGAAATGAGGTCGAGGTCAGGTGAACCCTGTCTGACGGCAAGGAACACATATACCAAATATAGTTATTCTATTAGTCATAATAAGTGAGAAATTCACATAACAAAAAAGATAAACTTTTTTTAAATCAGTCACTTAAACATGAAAAAGGTCATGGACAATTGACATATAACAGATGGAAACTTCATAACATAAGGCATCTGAATGCAAGTCATGAAGACTTTAGGTCTTCTTCCCTCTGAAATATAGTGAATTTAAATAGTGTATGCTGCCGCTGCAGGATTGTAATCCCTATGTCTCGCATTCTGCGAATTTCTTTATAGGCGAGACAAAATTTATAAATTTGACTGGAACTGGAAAATGACAAGCCCCTTCCCATAGTATAACGAAGTTGATGGAACTATATAATAAAGCTTAGCTTATATACCTTCAAAATTGTATGTCCGTATGATGACAATTTTTGGTTTTCCTGCAAAAGCTGTTGATTCTTGGATGATTGAAAATATTTCTGTATTTTCAATTTCGTTGCCATCTTTGTCATATATTTTCCCTGGTTTATATTTATCTCCACCAGAGAAGATTACTATAACTAAGCTGTCAAAAGCTGAATTCTCTTTGTTTAAATGTTCTTTAAGGAAAGTCTTCATATCCTGTATCAAAAATAAACAACTGAAAAATCTTCTTTAAACAACAGCAAGTAATATGTCATTCAACCAGAGAACATTACAAGACTTAAGCTATAAAAACTTTAATTATCTGCTTCCCTAGCCTATGCATCGTATCAACAAAATAAAAAACTTATTTGAAGATTTCATTTTTTTTAAATTTTGATATGCACAATTACTCTCTTTCCAGTACATGTATTGCCTTCCAGATAGAATCCAAAACAATAAAAACATCATTTATAGACAATAATTCCAATACCAATGCTTTTGGTGTATTAGGTACTTCACTTTTCCCTATATTCTATTTCATATTTGCATAGCCAACTATGTTCCATTTTTGAATAATAATTTAGAATTCATGTTGATTAAGATACTGAATGTAAATTTCCCAAATGATATCATAAATAAAGGCAACAGTAGTATACCACTGTTCAATAGTCATAATTCGATTAAGCAAAAACAAATCTGGGAAACACATCAACTATAAGAGGAAAACAACAGAACATTTTACAGACACAATGAACTATAACAAAAGCAAAAGCAAATGCCAACATACATAGAAACGGACTGTCTGATAACAACTGTAAAATTCCTGACTTGGTACAGGACATTTTAAGACTCGACAAATAAGAAATACAATTTTCAGGAATAATTAAAGACCTTTTTACTTGTGAAAAGCATGTACATGTAAAAAGCTTTATTCTTTACTTCAATATATAAAGACAATGAAAGCTATCTTATCTAAAAATATTTATGTTAAAATTCTACGCATACAAGAACCTTGTGAAATTAAATGTATGCAAAGTTTCTGAAATAATGTGTTGATATGATTTTTAACTCAACTGACCCATTTATTCCCTATGACTTGACAGTCAAGTTTTGTTCTCAACACTATTTTCATTTCTACTATCATTTACATTGGCATCATTTTAGGCATCATTTACAACTTTCTTTTATTATCGGTTTTCAAGGCAACGGCAAAAAAAAAAGAAGTCATTTCTGACTTATTTATAGACCTTATCTTGCCATACTTGTTGATTAGGTTTACTGCCGCAGTTTTTTCAATCTATTATATTTTGCAAGATAATAATCAAATATGCAAACATAACTGAAGAAAACTGTCTTTAAAGATGGTGTGATAATCTTCCCCATCTTGGATTCTAGAATAGCAGAGCATAATAGGTCCAGATATTTATTTAAATCAGAAAATTTTGGTACAGGAATGGAATTTACAAATAAGATTTTTCATTTAAATGAACAGATTTGTGTGATCTTAAGTTATACAACTCATTATTTTAGAAAAATAAAAATGTTTGATTGAATGATTTTTAAAAACTTTGTATATTATGTGATATTAAGTGGAGATAACTCAGAAAATGTATAATTTATAAAAGAATCTTCTGGAAATTTTTCTATTCTATGTTAAAGCAGGAAAAACGTTCGGTGAAGCCATTTTTCTTTTTGATATTCTGAAAGTATTATATAAGTGATATCTTCTTCTAATTTCTTTTAAAATTCTATCATTTAGTTCAGCTTCATACTTTATTTGGCCTTTTTAACATTTTTTGATTCGAGCATCACTGATGAGTTGTTTATAGAAATGGGCTTCTGGCGTACAAAATCTTAATCCTGGTATCTATATGATGAGTTTATTTCTATTCACATTATGATAATTTTCTCTGTTTAATCCATACAAAATGTGTCATTTTTCACAACCTGTAGCTTGAAAACAAGCTCTTACATTTTTTAACAAATCACATACAATATATACTGTGGATTCATTTTTTTTTGTGGGTAACAATTTTTGTGGATTGAAGAAAACTTACATTTTCGTGGATATTTGATTTCATGGTTTTGTCAAAGATTGCATGCAAGCCTATATAAAATTTGCTTTTTGTTGAACACTTAAAATCGTCGTAAACCTGTACCCACAGAATCCAGTTTTTCTCTCAGTTTAAATTTTCAAAATATATGCCAAAATATGTGTTGGTGGTATGTTCTATTTTTAGGCACAGTAGCCATGTTGGTTGATTGGTTGGGAATAAATTCAAATATTCTATTTGCAACAACCTTAAGATCATTCAAACCAAGTTTAGCTGAAATTAGTCTAATAGTTCCATAAACTAAGATTTTGAAAGAGCTTATATTACTATGTGTTAAGAAATACAACAGACGCCAATTGATGGCAAAAACTAACTTGGACTTTCAGGCCAGATGAGATAAAATTTTTTATGATTATCCAGCCTAATTAAATTCTATTTATGAAAGGATTTTTCCTTGGGTAAGTAAAACCTGTGTTAAAAATGTCTCAATACAAAAACAAAATATTCATGATTTACTTTATCAATGTATCCAATCCGATTTAAATACAAATCATGTCTCCACACTTTGCTTATAAGGATCTGATAACACTCCCTTTTACTTTCTTTTCTGGTAATTATTACATCACCCAATAAAACTTCAAGCATCAAATTTGTTAAGGTGTTTATAACCATTACGAAAGATCAAGCTGATCCCAAAAGGCAAAAAGTTGAACAGAACGTTGTCAGATCCTTGTTTTTAAAATGTAGACACAGGATTTGTATTGCAATCAGATTGAAATGTATGAAAACTTTAATTATGCTGATAGTTTGAAGCTAAGCTAGAAGTATCCTTGAAATTTGATCAATCCCTAATATGAGAATTTCTGTTTATTTAAGAATTGAATGCTTCTTTTTGTAAATATATTGGGGTCTAAAAGCGTTGACCGAAATATATTTTGTATGAAGCGCGGAAGCGCTTCATTCTAAAAATGTGCGCAGGGTCAATGCTTTTACAACCCTATAAAATTACTAAAAGAAGCATTCAATACTTATAATTACATTTTTTTGCTAGGATCATGAAAACATGATTTCTAACAAGTTTTTCATTTATTTACCTGTACACTTTATTGTGAATTTCAAAGCTCGTGTCATCATGAATGTTACATTTCATGTTAATTTCAGAATGACACGAGATTGTTGTTAGCCAATCAAAATAACATACTATAATGAAACATACATGCAACGTAATTATATAAGAATAAAAGGAGATGTGGGTTATAAGTCAATGAGCCAGAAACTCTCCTCCTCTCCTTAAAGAAAAAACCAACGAAAAGACATCTAGAGGGAAGCATACATATCAAAAGACTGTGACATTTTACAGCAGTCAACTTATCAAATACAAATGTTATTACATAGGTTTACAAAATATTTGTTTTCAGCTATTTGTTGTGTTTGGTTGCTGCCTCATTTACAATTACCACACAAATCAAGGTCTTTAGTGGTTATATGTTCTGTAAAATAATGGTATCATATCCTTAATAAAAATGTATTGAAAAAAATACAGAAGTCAAGGGTAAATTCAATAAAAGAACAGAGTTTCATTGTCCCCAAGGTTGCACATATCTGTCCCTGGACAATAACTGGTTCATAATTTCTAAATATCTTAGAGAAATGAAGGTTTGAAATTTCTAACAATGTAATTTTCCATACATGTTATATTTCCAAGGGACATAATTCTTTCTAAAATTGTCCTAGACATTGCTGATATAAACCTTTGATATATTGTATTACAATCTGGCAAGAATTGTACACATGAGAGCATTTTCAATGCAATTTTCCATATCATTAATATTTCCAAGGGGCATAACTCTTTTAAAGTTTTTGATCAGCACTGATTGTCAAACTTGTCCAAGACATTGCTGATATAAACCTGATATAAGTTTCATAAAAATTTTGGCAAGAATTGTACATGCGAAAGTGGTAACAAGACCGAACCGACAAATAATTGATTGGCACTAATTTTATAACTTGTCTGGGATATTGCTGATCTTAAGTTAGTTTCACAAAAATCTGGCAAGAAAAACCTTTTTTTTTTAAATTGATCAGCACTGATTTTCGAACTTATCCGAGACATTGCTGATATTAACCTATGATATAAATTTCATAAATTTTGGCAAGAATTGTTCATGTGATTGCACTCACAATGTGATTTTCCATATAATAAATATTTCCAAGGGGTATAACTCTTCTCTTTTAAAATTATTCATCAGCACTGATTTTCAGACTTGTCAAAGACATTGCTGATATAAACCTGATATTAGTTTCATAAAAATTAGGCAAGAATTGTACATGTGAGAGCAGTAACAAGACGGACAGACAGACGCACGGACTGACACAGGGCAGACGCACAGATGGAAGGACCCCCCCCCCTATTTTTATGTCACCCCACCGCATTGCGGGGGTTACAAAAAGGGGAAATCCATAAAACCTGATAAAAACATGCTTGACTATATCAACCAAAAGAACAAATAGAAAACAACTGTCATATTCCTGACTTGGTACCAGGATTTTTCGAAGAAAAATTGTGGGTTAAACCTTGTTTTATAGCTAGCTAAACCTCCCATTTGTATATCAGCATTTACATATATACATGTAGTAACGTTATATTGACCAACTTTGTTGAGCAACCAAACAGACATAATTGGCTAACGTGACAATATTTCAGATCCAACAGCCAAAACTGTGTAACATACTGGATGTGTAGATAGAGAGAGCACTCGCTCTATCTACACATGAAAATATGGTAAGATGACAAATAGTGGAGGGAGTATCAGCACTGTATACAAAGAGAGCACCTGTTCAACATATGAAAATATGTTTCTACAAAGGGGGTTTAAAGATAAGTTAGATTAGATGTTTTCCCCTGTCATGTGTGTTTACCTGTACAAGATATTAAAAATCATTTGCTGGATATCCCTTCGTGCTTTAAAACAGTTGTTAGGAGTACAATTTTGATTATAATACACTAGGAGTTGTGCAATTTTAGGTAATTGAGTATTATTGCTAACAAAAATTGCAGCATCTAGAGAAACGAAAACAAATTTTGATTACCCCTTTCAACCATGCCGCACATGGTTGCATTTATTTAACAATGGCAGAACCATGGTGCCATCATATAACAGGTAAATAGAGATCCCTTCATACATCACATACATACAACACAACAGACTTCGAACAAATATACAAATAAATCTGACAAAGAATTTTGTAGCTGATAGTACATACAGTATAGTAAAACAAAATGACATGTACAGAAAGCACTGTTCCTTTGTTTTGACTCTTTTATAAAGAGCCCATACATTGTATGTCTTTTTTTGTCATGAAATAAATAAACCATATGAATCTTCTGGGAACTAGTTTACTGGGAACACTTTTTTTTTCGTGGGCGCCAATTTTTGTGGATTGAGGAAAAATTGCATTTTTATGGATATGAAAATTTTGTCAAAGTTTGCATTCAAGCCTATAGAAAATTTATACTATTATAGATAATAATGAATCCATAATATTTAACATTAACATACATCTCCTGAGACATCTTTGATTACATCAGCTCCTTTTGATTCATACTGCATATGCTTGAAAAGTTGTAATATAGCAGTTTTATCAAAATCTACACGGCTTCTACACTTGGCACCACAATCTGTTGCATTTTGTTGTGGATTATCTGTTTTCACTGACTGTGGGTGATTTGTTTCCTTTGACTGGAGACTATCTGCTTCCTTTGACTGGAGACTATCTGTTTCCTTTGACTGGAGACTATCTGTTTCCTTTGACTGGAGACTATCTGTTTCCTTTGACTGGAGACTATCTGTTTCCTTTGACTGGAGACTATCTGTTTCCTTTGACTGATCATTTGTTTCTTTTGACTGGGTATCATCTGGTGATGTTTTATCTGTGTTTTGTTGGATACATTGAACATTTGATATACTTAAATATTTTCCCTTCTTTTCGCCAGTCATATGGTATACCTAAAAAACAAAACAAATAACAGACATTCACTGATTAATAAACCTGCAATGTTATGCTTGTATATATATATATGGAAAACATTAGCACCTTGTATGAATGAACATAAAAACAGAACCAGTGAACACATTTCCCATTTAAGAGTACAATTCATTTAGATAGATAAGGTGTCTTCTGTCATCTTGGATTGTAAAATAGCAGAAAATTACTTTTATAAAGGAATGTGTTGTAAAAATTACCCTTTTTTTGTAGCAAGGAAACAAGTCCTTTACCACTAATTTTGTGAATGCAATCTTTACCCTAAAAACCAAAGTGTTTTCCATTAACTATAAAATGTGATTGTTACATCTGTATAAGTATCTTATTGGCTACTTAATGCATATCATTCGTTTACTCTAAATAACAGCTCTTTTTGAGCTAATTTTACCATTCCAAATTACCTGTCTGCTTTCACAAATCTTCGTAAATGATTCTTTAGTACACATTGGCATATCTCTTTTCTTTACCATTTCCAATCTTTTCTTTAAATCTGGCCAATCTACAAGTAAAAAATAGAACAATTTACTATCCCACCAAACAACTAAACTTTTTTGTTACCAGGTAATACCTTAGATGACAATAGGAGTAATAATAAAATCTGCAATCCATTGTTTCCAAACCAACTGTATAAAATATTTTCTAAACAAGCTAAAGTGGCTATGGGTTGTGAGCTATTGCTTACTAATAATACCTCCAATTAAAGTATTTGGCAATTAAACAGGAAGTTGAATAGCAATAATGGATGTAAAATACCAATCATGATGCAGCTGTCAGTCTGGGGTAATACTTATACTAGTGTATATCATTTACTGGTACAGGTAAATTATTATGGAGGTACAGTACTTGCAACCTTATTGTGTTACTGTTTTAAGGAAAACTTGACTGATCAGTGACAGAAGTTTGACTGATCCATGAATGATTGTTGATCGATTACCCATAGAATCCGTCAGATACGTCAAAAAGGCTATGTGAGAGTTACTGTGACAACAGTCAAGGATTGATCAGTCAATCAATTATATGCACGGATCAGATGGATACATATATAATTATACCCCACGCAACGAGTTGCGGAGGGTATAATGTTTTTGACCCGTCCGTCTGTCCGTCAGTTCGTCCGTCCGTCCGTCCATCCGTCCGTCCGTCAGTCCTGTTTCTTGTCATCGCAACTCCTCTCAAACCACACAACAGAATTTCACGAAACCTTTTTAGATAATAAGGACATACTATGTAGTTGTGCATATCGACAGGAAATTACGATTCAATTCTTTTTCCAGGAGTTACGCCCCTTTGAACTTATTTACTTTAATGTACTACTGCAACAGTTTGTCATCGCAACTCCTCTCAAACCACACAACAGAATTTCATGAAACCTTTTCAGATAATAAGGACATACTACGTAGATGTGCATATCGACAGGAAATTACAATTTTTTTTTTTCCAGGAGTTACGCCTTTGAACTTATTTGCCCAATATACTACTGCAACCTTTTGTCATCGCAACTCCTCTGAAACCACACAACAGAATTTCATGAAACCTTTTCAGATAATAAGGACATACTACGTAGATGTGCATATCGACAGGAAATTACGATTCAATTTTTTTTCCAGGAGTTAAGCCCCTTTGAACTTATTTGCCCAATATACTACTGCAACCTTTTGTCATCGCAACTCCTCTCAAACCACACAACAGAATTTCATGAAACCTTTTTAGATAATAAGGACATACTACGTAGATGTGCATATCCACAGGAAATTACGATTCAATTTTTTTTCCAAGAGTTACGCCCCTTTGAACTTATTTGCTTCAATGTACTTCTGCAACAGTTTGTCATCGCAACTCCTCTGAAACCACACAACAGAATTTCATGAAACTGTGTAGATAATAAGGACATACTATGTAGATGTGCATATTGACAGGAAATTATGATTCAATTTTTTTTCTGATTCAATTTTTTTTTCTTACACTTATTTTATTTCTCCAATGACAATGTGGAGACGTGGGGTATGTGAGTGCGCTCACTAAGGTTCTTTCATTAAAATTCTTACCGTATGTGAAATGAACTCCGCAGTATTTACAACTCGGACCTTTACCCGATAATTTGTAATCAAGACGGTCGCAAGAACATATATAAAAAATATATAAAATTACTTTTAACGCATTATATGTAATTTTTTCATTATAGGTACTTTACTTTTTCTTCTAAATGAATTACATAATTGCAGAATAATGACATGATCAGAATGCTTCTGTATCACTAAAAAGACATAAAATGTTATTATTTGAAATAAGTACATGTACCATATTCGGCAATCATACATTTTAATGCAACTAGAAGAGTTAGTTGTCATAAAATGTAAATAATATAACAGTAAAGATACTTAAAGCTTTGCTTGTGTTGATTAAGAGTGCAATTATTTCTTTAATTTTAATGAAAATCATGAACAGCCATGGGTTTTAGCACTTTTCTTTACATCAGGATGGGTTGGTTTTTTTATTAAATATGATATATATATGAGATAAGTTACTACAGTTTTGTTCACTTTGTTTAAATAAAGTGCTGCACCATCAGCGCATGATACGCCCGTCGCTTTTTCAAAGAATAAAGTTTCATAACTCCTCAATGTCATATCAGAAATTTATAAAAATAAACTGTTATCACAAAGATATGTCTCACCTTTTTGTAATTTTGATAATGCAAATGTTGAAATTAAAATAGCAATACTTAACATGTAAGTTATGCAAATATTCAAAGTCAATGAACCATGACTGAAGGTACATGGCTAAAAAATCTCCATGGAAATGAGATGTGCCAATGCTAATACAACTGCATACCAAATACCATTGACTTATTATAAGTCGAGCCCTTTAAACAAACCTAAACACAAACATTAACTTGTAAACTATGTAAATGTTTCAAAGTCAATGAACCATGATGAGGGGGTGGGGCTATATAATCTCCATGGAAACGATACTTGCAAATGCCAATAAATTTGCATACCAAATATCATTAACTTAACATTAGCAGTTCATCTTAAACTGATCTAATCACAAACTAATACATGCCATAAACTAAGCAAAAGTTTCAAAGTCAATAGACCATGAATGAGGGGGCGGGGCCAAATATTCTCGATGGAAATGAGATGTGCTAATGCTTATACAACTGCATACCAATTATCATTGACCTACCACAAACGGTTCCCCTTAAACTGACCTAATCACAAACTAATACATGAAAACTAAGCAAAAGTTTCAATAGACCATGAATGAGGGGGCAGGGCCAAATGATCTCCATTGAAATGAGATATGCCAATGCTTATACAACTGCATACCAAATATCATTGACCTACCACTAGTGGTTCCCCATAAACTGACCTAATCTCAAACTAATACATGTAAACTAAGCAAAGTTTCAAAGTCAATAGACCTTGACTGAGGGGGCGGGGCCAAATAATCTCCATGGTAATGAGATGTGCCAATGCTAATACAACTGCATACCAAATATCATTGACCTACCACTAGTGGTTTACCATGAACTAGACCTAATCACAAACTAATACATTGTTGCCGCCGCCGCCACCGACACCGGAAACAGCATACCTATGTCTCGCTTTTTGACTCCACCAAGGTGAGACAAAAAACTAAAGGGAGGTTATTTTAATAGATATAAAACAGTCACCAAAATTTCATGAAAAATGCTCAAAGCACTTTTAAGTTATTGTCAGAAAACTGGAAAATCCCCCCTTTTTTAATTAATAAAACCCCATAACTCGGAAATGTGAAATCTAAAATTTATAAAAATCGAAAGGGAGCTTACGTCAATAGATATAAACAATTCACCAAAGTTTCACGAATACTGCTCAAATCAATTTTGAGTTATTGTCGGAAAACTGGAAAATCCCCCTTTTTATATGAATAAAACCCCATAAAAAAAGTTCTAGGAAACATGAAATCTAAAATTTATAAAAATCGAATGGAGCTCACGTCAATAGATATAAACAATTCATCAAAGTTTCATGCAAATTGGTTGAAGCGTTTTTGAGTTATTGTCCGACATGTTGACGACGGACAGACAGATGGACGGATGGACGGACAAGCGGACAGACAACTATATACCATAATACGTCCTGTAAACAGGCATATAAAAACAAATGTGCCTTCATTTCATAGAAATCAGTGCACTCTTATTTGCAATCAGTTATTTCAAATGCCTCTGGGTGAGTTATTTTTATAAAATTTGAATAATCTAAGGATAATGATGCCTAAACTTATGTGTGTTTTGAAAAAGAATGTAATTATATCTATATTTAAATGGAAATGATAAACCGTCATAGGTTTGTAGTACTTTTTGTACATCAGGATAGGTTGTTTTATTATGATGAATATCAGAGAAAAATACTAAACTTTTGTTCGCATTGTTTAAAAATGCCAATATTTCTTCTTTTTATCAAAAAAAAATGCTATGTTATTTGCAATCAGTAATTTTTATTGCCTCAGGATAAGTAATATTTCATAAAATATCAATATTCTGAGGATAAAGATGCTAAAACTTATGCATGTGCATGTTGATTAAGAGTGCAATTGTTTCTTCTTTCAAATGAAAAACCATACACCGCTATTAATTTTTAGCACTTTTTAAACATCAAGATGGGTTGTACTTCATAAAATAGGATGAATATCACAGAAAAGATACTAAAATTTTGTTCACATTGTTTAAAAATGCCAATATTTTTTCCTTTTTTCAAAAATAATGCACTGTTGTTTGCAATCAGTTATTTTAAATGACTCTGGATAAGTTATTTTTTAATAAAAATTGAATAATATAAGGATAAAGAAACTTAAAATTTTATTTGTGTTGAATAAGAAATTTCATCTTTTCTTTGATTTAATAGAAATCATGAACAGCCTTTGGTTTTAGTACTTCTTGTAAATGTAGAATACTTTTTTTCATAAAATATGATGAATATCAAAATTTTGTTCGCATTGTTTAAAAATACCAATATTTCTTCTTTTTATCAAAAATAATGCAATGTTATTTGCAATCAGTTATTTCAAATGCCTCTTAATATTTTTTTTTATAAAATTTTAATCATTATACGGATAAAAATAGTAAAACTTTTGTTTATGTTGAATAAGAATGCAATTATTTCTTTATCTTAATAGATATCATGAACTGCCATTGGATTTTAGTACTTTTGTACATCAGGATGTGTTATTTTTATAAGATTAAGTACCAGAAAAAGATACTAAAATACTGTTCGCATTGTTTAGAAATACCAATATTTCTTCTTTACATCAAAAATAAAGGACTGTTGTATGCAATCAGTTATTTTAATGACTCTAGCTTAGTAAATTTTATAAAATTTTATTAATATAAGGATAAAATTACTTAAACTTTAATTTCGTGTTGAATAAGAATGCAATTATTTCTTTATCTTAATAGATATCATGAACTGCCATTGGATTTTAGTACTTTTTGTACATCAGGATGAGTTGTTTTTCATAAAATATGATGAATATCAGAGAAAAGATACTAAAATTTTGTTCACATTGTTTAAAAATACCAGTAAAAATGCTTCAAGGCACACACATGGAGGTTTGTCAGAAACAAATCGGTGGACAAAATCATTAGTGAAGATGGATATATTTCCAGGACGAAGTGCTTGTGCATAATAAAACAGACTTATCCTCCTCGAAAATAATAGTTATATAAATAGATAAGTATAATCTACCTGTATTTACCTGATTTTACCTTAAAAGAATGCTTGCAAATGTAATCAAAAGCTGCATGCAAACGTAAGGATTTTTGCACACAAATGTAATGGTAATGCGGGCAAATGTAATGCACCGCCAAAAAATATGATGAATTTTAAGGGAAAGTATACTTTATATTTTGTTTTCATTTTTTGGAGTGTCCCACTTGCATATTTCTTCATTTAATAAGAAAAAATTAACTGAAATTTGCAATATTAGATCATTTGATTTATTAGAGCATTTTCTGCAAATTTAGTAGATTTAACAATTGCCATAAACACCGTTTTTAGCACTCATCGGGTTTGAAAATAGCAATAAGATTTAAATTTTAGTTTTTTCTGCATATTTCTCTTCTCTTCTAACAAAAGCAAAATTATATTTCTGAAAACTTTGCTGATAATTAATAATAAATGTCGGGCTTCCATGGCACCATTTTAATCAAATGAAACAAAACTAAGATTCCGTAATTAGTATGAGTTCAACATGTGAGGTAGTAGAGTTCAATCTGTCAGAAAGGTCAATTGGTCCGATCTGTCCGATCAGTGAAAGATTTTCACTATAAACATGATAAATCTGACGAATTGGTGACGTGAGTTTGAGGCGAACTTGACTGATCACTAAAATAGTAATGCCTAAGGTTGCTAGTACTGTAGAGTTATATCCTTTAGACATTCAGATTCTTTTAACTTATACAAGTGAAAAACTCATATTTTCTTCTTTTCTTGAATTTTTCTTGACTACATAATACTCTAATAGGGTGTTTAACTGTCTGTCATTAGCAGATTTCTTTGCTATTCATAAAAGTATAATTTCATGGACCATGAAGATCTTATTTGTCTGTAATCTTCAAAAAATCACTCATTAACAAGTCTTCAATATTTTAGGGTCTTTTGCAGATACTTATATTAACATCTGTGCAGAGTAGATTTCTTTGTTTATAGTTAGTGAGATCAAAGGTTGAGCTCTCATTAAAAAAATATAAGCAAAACAGAAAAAAACTATTTAGGCATGTTTTGACCTTCCAAAACTTGAGAATTTAAGGTGTTGTAAAAAAAAATTACTTGTATAAATAAATTTTTGGAGAAGATTAAGGGGAGATTATTCAAAGCGTAAAAAGGAAATTAAAATCTTAAAAATCTATTTATACAAGTAAATATTACTTACATCTTCAGGTAAATAAACATGCTTTGTATAAGTTTAATCCCTAGCTGACAGTATAAAGCGTTCACATAAATGTTGGTACCAAATTTCATGGTGTTCTGATTTATACATCGTGAGAATAATGTGACGAAAAATTTCATACAAGGTCATTCTGAGTAAGAGTATTAAAGTATTAAAGTAAACAAGAAGTTGATTGGTAATAAATCTGACAATGCATCACAGGTCCATTCTAGGCTTCAATGTTAGCACATTTGGATATATTGTCAAAATACGATAATTTTGTGTATTATTTAGACCAAAAACCTTGAGGAAACCCTTGGCCACATCCTATGATCTGAAATGTTTAGTAACCAAAAGATGTCAATGATGATCTTGAATTCCTAGACACAAAAAAAATTCTAGATCAGGGCCGGCCCGCCAAGTTAATTGTGCTAAATTAATTGTGTTACAAATTATATTGAAAAATTTGACCAAACTGAAGTTTCAACACAAATAATGAATAATCAAGGGGTCATTACTTCGTCATTTATAATGTGATGGGCCAAAAAAAAAAATATTTTGTATTTTTATAAATATCACTACTATTTCTATGTGGAAATTTGTAGTATTGTGGCCTGATTAAAAAAAACATCAAAATCTTAGGGCCAATGTTAACCTTTTGTGAACTTACTCCTTTCAGAAAGCTCTAATAATAATTTATTTGTAGTTCCCTAGAAAAATGTGAAGGAAATTTCATATATTGTCATTATGTGTTAGGATTTATGTATTTGGAAAACAGGAAGTTGATGAGCAAATCATGAAGAAGATAAAGGTTATTGTAAAACCAGTAACTTCAAAATAATAATATTTCTCTTATCCTTGCCTAAATTCAAAAACATGGATACTATTATCATGACTATAGCAATATCACATCAGAGATGATAGTCCATGTAAATGCATAGATTTCATCTGTTAGCAGTTTTTTAATCTAACTGAAATCTGAAAACATTATATAAATCTAATATTCTTCTCATACCTTCATGACCTTGATTAGAATTTGCAGATTCTAGTTTGTTCTTTTTATCTGGATTCTCGGAATGTTGTGTTGATGTCTTCTGTATGTCCTCATTTTCACCTTTCAGTTTTTTTGACTCATCATCTGGTTTGCCAGCATTTTGTAAATTTTTTCCTGTACCTTTGGACCCTTCCTTCTCTCTCAAGTATTCAGCAACATCTGTGTTTGCCGATTCTTCCAGCGCATTAATAAAACTGTCATAAGCTTTCGTTCCTCTCCGTGGTAGGATGGATAACAGTTCCCTGGTCTGTCCAGAAGGCCTCGGTTTTTTATGCTGTAAAAGTGTAATGCAAATTTTAAATAACTAATTACAAATGTCCATTAAAATCCCTATTCTATGGCATTTTATCATGAATATAATTTTACCCCTATTCCTTATTTAAGGATAGGCCAAAGCCCATTGTTCAGCACATTTTAGGGTCTGACAACAATTTAAATCAATGTGTATAAACTTCTTGCAGTTGTTCAATTTATTCCCTAAAGTCAGTTAGTTTCCAAACTGATGAAACATACATGTAGTATGCCTTGTCTTTAAAATTTGAAACTGGACAAGTTGATCTAACTTTGCCAAAACTTCAAAGAAGTTCAACTTTTTTTGCATGTGTTTCTTAAAGAAAATGAAATAGATACAAAATAATATAAAATGTCTTGCCTGTTTCTGATTTCTGACCAGTTTCAGTATAAAAGCTTAATGTTGCCTGCCATAATATTAAGTCCAATCAGTAGAACACAGGAAAATTTAAAAAACAAAAATTTTCTTCAGATTCTTTTTCTTGATCATAAAAAAGCTTATGTCCAAGTTTTGTAACTTTGCATGAAAGTTTTCAAAAAATATAAATATAAAAAGATGTGGTAAGGCTGCCAATTATCTTGGACGTAAGATGTTTAAATTGTTGTCGGAGTCATGACATCAGTGTTTCTTTAAATGGGAAAGGAAGTATATTTTCAAAAAGTAATCTGACAAACCTTAATTGAATCCATCATCCCTGATGTCAGTATTTCATCGGTAACCAAATGATCACATACTTCTTCCACATTATGCAGATTTTTTATAAGATAGGCAAAGCTAGTCTGAAGAATATTTCTGTGTTTCTGTTCCATGGTCTTAGTGTAATTCTGTAAGACAAAGAGATTAGTGTTACAACATTTGAATGGTAATTTCTATTTTGAAGATTATTTTATTATTTTTTTTTCCATCCTGTAAGTTAAGTCTAACCAACTGAAAACAAAATGAACCATACATTAAACAATGAATTATTTAAAACAAGAAAATTATGAAATCTGCTGGTTTAACGTCTAGTGGCAAATCAAATGCATATTCAGGACAAGAACATGATAATGAGATATGAATATAAACCCTGGTTTGTACTAGATATGCTAGACCGACAAGCTAAGCCTGATTGCTAGTTCACAAGGTAATAGTCTGCAGAAAGACTTCACCCTGCATGGACACATTATTCTGATTCCAAGACAAGCCGTCTTTGCTCTTACTCCTAATTGGTGCGTGCTTATATAGCTAAGAAGCAGCAAATACCAATTTTCAAGTCTTTGGTTTGACCCGGCTGGGGTTCAAACCAATGACCTCCTGCACTAGAGGCAGGCATGCTACCACAAGACCACCAAATCTGGAACTAACTAGACTATTAGGAAGGTAAGCCATTAATGCATGGTTTGGAGAGGTTAGTTATATGTAGTTTTACTGTTAATTTAACTAATTGAAAACCCTTAACCATGTATGACTAACACTACTTAGTTCGGTAGATTAATATAGACAATAAACTTTACTGATTTTCTATTTTCAAAATTATTCCAGTTTCTTAAGGGCATACGATACAGTAGCAGGGGCAGATAAAAACGTTTTCAAAACTTTTCGTGTTGTTTTCGCGACGTTGTTAATCAGAACGTTGTAATTTCGCGATATTTCTAATAAGAACGATCACATTTCGCGACGTCGCTTTAGATGTAGTCACATTTGCGGAAAATACGCTGTCGTCATAAATCTGGTTGCGCGAATTTGAAAAAAAAAGAGCTTGCTAAGAAAAGCAGCCATATCACGAGAATTATTATATTTATTCATTAATAATGAAGTCAACAGTATGATTATCTAGAAATGTAAAAAAAAATCAAATCCACATTTGTAATTTTGTATGTGTTTTTTATATTTCATATAGAAAATGAATAAAAAGATATGTAGATAATAATACGTCAATGAGACAGAAACCCAACTAAACAAAAAGCCCAATAAGTAAATTAGATATCAACGTACTGTCTTGATCAATATATAGTATGTACACCATTTGGCAAGCTCTAAATTGTATGGAGAATTGTCATTGTACGGATAAATTTAACAGAGACTATTAACAAAATAACATAATAAATGAGAACATTGCCTAATACTGTTCCTGGCTTTGAATAGGTACATTAAAAAGTTGCAGAGTTTAACGGCGTTTTTAGAATTTAACCCCGTGGAATATACATGTGAATGAAGAAGAACTGTCAATTAAAAAGACAAAGTTATAATAAGCCCAATATGATAGACCAAAACAAAAGCATATCCTCTCTTGTAAATATTGAGAGAAAACAAAAAATAGAAGTATCGGCACACAGGAATTAGGTATCTGACATATCAGAAAAGTGTTCACACGTTACAACTCATTGGTGTCAAGCCGCTGACCAAATATGAAATCATTCTGTAAGGTAGTTTCTCAGAAAAGTAACGAAATATTTTTTGGACCACCGGACGGACGGACTAACAAGGTGGTTGCAATATTGACCCACTCTTAGAGTGGAGGTATAATACAGACAAGTAAGTCAATAATCATATGTACCGTAATAAAGAATACCATGAAGAGAAGCTTATGTAACTTATCTATTGATATAATCATTCAATTTCATGCTCTAATATCGACTGCTGTACTTCCTATGAATTGTTATACTACACCGTAATGGACTATTAAGACAATTATGACATGAAATTGCACGAAACAGCTCTAAATATTCACTTTTTAAACATGTTTAGAGTACTTTCTAAGCTAACCCGAGTTAATGTGGGTATGGTTGCGCATACATATAATGCCTATAGAGTAGGCTGTTAGTTTTCTCGTTTGAATTGTTTCATATTTTTCATGTCGGGGCCTTTTATAGCTGACTATATACGGTGTGGGTTTTTTTATTGTTGAAAGCCGTACGGTGACTTTTTTTGCTTTTATCTCCGTCATTTGAACTATGGTGGATAGTTGTCTCATTGGCAACCATACCAAATGACCTAATTTTTATATCATCCCACTTACTTTACATTTGGTCATGTCGGGGCCTTTTGAATAATTAAAACTATGTCCAAGCTGTGTTGTCTACATGAATTATAGGACTAATGTCGGACAGAGATGCAAATTAATTGTTTTATCAGACTAATCTTTTTTTGTTTCCGAACATTTCTCAAAGTAATTTAGTAATACTAGAATACTTTTTAAGATACTATTTCTGGATTATGAAGAAAATTCTGTCCAAGTTTCGTAACATTTCATAAAGGCAAATATCTCATGCTATTTTACGAGTTACCAGCTTTATAAATTTTGATGATTAATATCGTTGCTTTGGAAAAACCCCTTGGCTATACCACTGAACTTGACTGCGTAGCCATGTACAGCGGGAATAATTTCACGACATTATTGCAATAAAAACTTAATTCAACATAATTTAGCGCCATATCGGCCAACGGGACGTTTGCCATTAAAAATTCAAGGTTTATGGCTTTTATTGAAAAAACAAGCACATGGACCTCTATTTTTTCTTTTGCAATCAATCGAGTACTGTTTCAAGAACGCTCCACCAAAATTTTAAGAAAAAATCAACGACAAAATTTTTTCTGCACTTCTGTGTAGACTCAAAAATATTGGCAATTCCTTATTTCACTAATAGTAATACAAATTCAGGAAATAATTATTTGGTTAAACTTTAAACTTGTTACAGCATGTTGTTGCCATGGATCACGGAAACATTTTACAAAAAACCCGGTTAAATTATGACTGTTCGTTCAAAAGTATTGCTACTTTCCTTAAAAGTCCTTAATTATGAAATTTCAGGATTTTCCATCAAATATGCAAATTTCGAACCAAAATATCTCAAAAAGTAAGTCATGAAGGTATATTTTTCTTTGCATATATTAAAAGTACACATTCAAATTGACCTTCTATCAAAATTTCAAGATAAAATCAACGAGGGATCTCTACTGTATCGTATGCCCTTAAATATTTCCCTTTTAATCATTTTATAATGAATTTCTTGAAATTCTAACTTGAATAATTTGTTGTTTCAAGATTACTTTTACTATCAAGAATAACAATCAGTCAATAAAAAGTTTAGCAAATAATAAAAGGGATAAATTAAAAACATATATCCATGATAAAAATATTTCAGGTCTTCTGAATTTTCAAAACATTAGGACTACTCAGAATGTTTTTACTGTACTTATAACTTGCACATTGGCTGGCCAGAAAGAAAAACATATTTTTTTTTTTTGTATTTCATGTACATGTATATGGTACATGTTTGTAAGGTTGATTTAAATTTTAAGAAAACGTAATTAGAATTATAATTCTGGTTGGATCTTTCATGACAAACTATACCATTAAACAAGCAGAGTGAAAATTAACGAAATAATGAACATATGTTTTTAGCCTAATGCTTTTATTTTAAAATATAAAAGGAAAAGTCTGAGCATGCCCTTGATCTGTAGAACAATCTATGTTTTGTTAATGTTAGGTAAAATGTACTTTCGGTGTGAGCCTAGGCTCCGTGTTGAAGACCGTATTTGACCTATAATGGTTTACATTTATAAATTTTGACTTGGATGGAGAATTGTCTCATTGGCACTCATACCACATCTTCTTATATCTATTTTATATGTACACTAAACTTCTCAAAACAAAAATTCAGAGCCAGGATTACATTATCAATTTTGAAATCAGAATTAAAAAAACATATTTACACAAATTTCAGAGCCTCCCTCTCCTCAAACCAAATGGCCCTCCCCTAAGCAGTCATCACATGATAATGACCATTGAAATGATTTTATTAGCAGACTGAAATTCGCTTGTTTTGCAATTTTGCGGTGAATAGTTTCTCTTCACCCATTGTTGGGTCTCAAAGATAAAATCCAAAAATGCTTAGTCATACCAATCAGGATTAAAGTGCAATAACTCAATTTAGGAATCCTCTTATAAATATTTTGTACAATGTGCATATATATATAGTTTTGAAGTTAGACCTTGACTTTTGTTGCATTATTTGCTTGTCAGATTTTCACTAAATGTGTATCTACTACTACAGCTTTCATAATTTTACATTTTTCTCCATTTCGTAATTATCTCAATTGGTAAAAATGTGTCTGAGTGTGGCAAGATTTAATCTGGTAGTTTGGCTGTACCTTTAGAGAAATTATTACAAACAAGATATCACATCCGTATTTCTAAGGTGATGTGGTTTATTGAGCCAGTAAATTTAGATATGATCTGTGTAAACTTATCAATCTTTTAAATAAACTTATTCCAAAGGGTCCACAATTTAACACTGTAATTATAATTAGATCTTTGAATATTTGTTTTAACAGTATTTAAATATTGATTTTGTTATCAATAAATTAAAACACAACAACTAAATATTATTGCTGCACAGCTATGAACATTTAGGGTCCTACATTCTGTCAATGCCTTTATTTTGGCATTGCACAAAATCCTGTTTTTCTAAGACTGTTTATGACGTCTTTACACTTAATTAATCCATTGGATGTGTTCTGATTGATTTTTGAGTCTTTGAAACATAATTTTTTTATTAGTTATTAATGGCTTTGAAATAAATTTATCAGAAAAACTTCAAAATCGGTTACCAACAATTTTTTCGGGTAGATTTAGTGAAAATAGGGATTTTGACTTGTTTTACGATCCTGATATCGGGATTCGGGTTGAATGAAAATCGGGATGATACCGCCAAATCGGGATAGTTGGCAGGTCTGACTAAAGTTTTTTAAGTCCTGTTTCACCACTGTCTCAGGTTTGGGGAGCATTGAGTACCTCTAAACATTTTAACTCCGCCCTAATCTGTATGTGCCTGTCCCCAAGTCAGGAACCTGAAATTTGGTGCAAGTTATTTGTTGCTATATATCTTATTTGTTTTTCATTTATTGATTTGTACATACATTAGGCTGTTAGTTTACTCATTTGATTTGTTTAATATTTGTCATGTACATGATGTAAGGGTCTTTTTTTTAGGTTTCTTATGTGGTATGGATTTTGATCATTATTGAAAGCTACCGGTTACTTTATATAGTTGCTAACTTCTCTATGAATATACATAATACATACAGGTATAAGAGAAAGCAGAATTCAAGAAACTTCAAGATTGAGGCTCAGGCGTTTAGAGATAAAGTATTCAAACTGAGTTCTTGTTTAAATTTATGAATCTCTGTATGTCAATAAACATGATAAAAGATGTGTAGTGTTTGTAAATGAGACAACAATCCACAAAAGGTCAGCCAGAGGTGAACAAATGTTCTTGAAAATGCAATAATAGTACCTTTTTTTAATTTGTGAATCTCTTAACACTAAAGACTAAATCCAAAATGAAAGTTGTGAATAAGTCTAACAGTAACACCTGGTATAACAAACAAAGAATTTCAAGAACAGTGTATTAACATGTCCGGAAACTTGGAAAAAATCTTGGACATCAATATAACAGAAAATGGTGTGTACAATGTACTAAAAAACCTTAATCCAAACAAGGCAGCTGGGCCAGATAATATAACACCACGAGTCTTAAAGGAACTTGCATTACATATAGCACCAATCCTGACAACAATATTCCGCTGCTCATATCATACAAGCGAAGTGCCAAGTATTTGGAAATCAGCAAACATCTGTCCAGTGTACAAGAAAGGGAAGAAATATGATCCAATAAATTATAGACCAGTCTCTCTCACCTGCATATCATGTAAACTAATGACGCATATTATAACTATTGTCCCATGCTGATACACACAACATTATGTATCCACTTCAACATGGGTTTCAAAGGGGATTAATTATCATGCATGTGTCATGTGAATCTCAACTAACTGAATTTATTGATGAAGTAACTAACAACTTAGAATAATTTAGATCAAGGAAAACAAACAGATTGTCTCATAATGGACTTCTCCAAGGCATTTGATAAGGTTAGTCATAGCCTTCTCATCCACAAACTGAAGCATTATCATCTGGGAAAACAGGTAAAACAAATGAGTGGATAAACAACTTCCTCAGTGATAGAACACAGTCAGTAGTGGTGGAGGGTGAAACATCAACTTCCATACCTGTTACAGTCCGGCGTACCACAAGGATCCGTCCTGGGACCTAGCCTATTTTTGTTTTATATAAACGACATGCCCCAGGGGATACAATCAACCGTACAACTGTTTGCTGATGACACTATTGCTTATGTCACAATCTCATCCAATGCAGATGCCGCAAACCTACAAAAGGACCATGACAAACTGGCTGTATGGGAAACAAGGTATCGGGTCCGTTCGCACTAAATACACTTTCGCACCCTACAGTACACGTTCGCACCCAACACGTTCGCCCCCAGGGTCCGATCGCACCCTACACGTTCGCACCCTTTTTTTAAATTCAAAAACCTGATGAATTATTAGATGTTTTTTAGATGTTTGTATCAAAATATTTTTATTTTTCATAAATAAAAATTCGGGAATTTTTAAATGAAATCTTGTTTTAAATTGATTTGATGATTAATTATTATATGTTAATTATGTATGATTACTGTTAATATGGTGTTTACACTGCTAAACTTGGTGTTATTGTTATGTGTTTGAAAATCGTGATTGTTGTTTAAAACTAGCTTTGATGTAAATTCTGCATGTAGTTAGCATGTATTTTGCTTGGTATGAGTAAAAACAATGAAAATTCAAAATGTTATTGTTGTTGAATTTAATAGCGGTTTGGTATCTAAACATTAAAAAAATATTCAACACAAAAAACCTTTTTAGAAAGTCACTTTATTTTGAAACAACGAAATTTGTTTTTATATAGCAATACACTAACCAAAACACGATTAAAAAAATATTCAACACAAAAAACGTCACTTTATTTTGAAACAATGAAAAAAATTATTTATAGCAATACATTTGTATGAACCAGTCCTACAGGAATGTACAAGGAATCTAGTAGGAATTTGTTAAGAATTCCTACCAGAAAAGTGTGCACATTACAGCTTAATTGTAGTAGGAAAAACAGCCGAAAAATTTAAATTAGCAGGATTTCTTAGTAGGAATAATGTGATTCCTACCAGGAATATTCAAATTAGCAGGAATAATTTGGTAGGAAAGTTAATTCCCACCTGGATATTTGTCAAATTTTCCTGCTAATTTGAATATTCCTGGTAGGATTTTTTTCATAAATTCCTACTAGGAAAATTGATTTTCTAGCAGGAATCTAAAAATATACATTACATTAAGTGGAGTCGACTGTACAAACTTAGGTGTATACACATATACACATCTGGGTCATTCATTAAGTTTGAATCTCAGCCACAAAGAACAAAGAAAACACATGTAAAACTTCTTGTTGCAAAATTTGACTCTTAAATTTATGAAGTAGCAACCACATATGAAAGTTGTGTTATAAACCTGCATGGTTTGTAATCTGTTTTTAAATTTAATTATGATGGAAATAGATGTAAAAGTTTTTTGTTCTCTCTAAAAACTTTTTTTAGAAGTATTGGTATATATTATTGTGTTTACAACAAAATGTAGATCAGATGAACTTATAATATATATGTGACAACATATGATTGAAGACTAAGATTTCCATTTTAATTAGTTGAATTAATTTGACTAGCATGCAAATTAGAAAAAAAAATTAAAACTTCCTCTAAAACATTTTAAAAAGTGTAGCTTAATTAAATTCAAATACCTTCATAAGCAATCCTGTCTTACATTCAAATATTTCCCTGGAAATTATTCAATCTTTGCAGCATTGTTTATACACAATCTGAATCTTTTACCCTCCAACTTTTAAATTTGTTAACTGGAACCTGGTTTCGTATAACACAGCAAAGTTAATGTTATTAGCAAACCAGAATCCAGTGAAAGATAATTGAATACAAACCAATAACTGTCAAGATAATAAACCTGCTTAGATAAGAAAAAATTCCAGGTAGAAAATTTTCTGGCAGGAAAAAAATATTCCTGTTACCCATACCAGTAATGTTGTTGTAGGAAAATGAAAAATCCTGCCAGAAAAACTGAAGTTTTTCCTAGTACGTCTTAAATGTAACAGGAATTTAAAATTTCCTGCTAATTCCGTGTGAATTCCTGCTATAGTCTGGCAGGAATCCTGCTAAATATTTTGTACGGGAATTATAACCAAAACACGATTAAAAAAATTATTCAACACAAAAATTGTTTTTAGAAAGTCATTTCATTTTGAAACAATGAACAAAAAAAATATTTATAGCAATACACTAACCAAAAAAAACGATGGAAAAATTATTCAACACAAAACCAATAAAAAGGGTGCGAACGTGAATGGGAGAGAACGTGTTTTGGGGTGAACGAACCCAAATTCAGAAACAACATGGCTTATGAAGTTCCATCCTTACAAATGTAATGTACTCACTATCTCCAAGAAGCAAACTCCATCTAAGTACAATTACAAATAACATGGCCATAACCTTGAACATATCACATCAGCTAAATACCTGGGATGCACTATTTCATCAGATCTTAAATGGGGGAAACAAATAAGCACCATCTGCTCCAAAGCAAATCAAAATTGATACATCTAGTAAGCTAAAAATTATACCAAAATTATGAACGCCCTTCCAGAAATAACAACAAAAGGCATTCAGAATTCCATCATGCAAAACAACTGTACGGAAGGAGTCGTTCTATCCTAGAACAATCAGAGAGTGGAACACCTTGCCCAACTGTACTGTCTCCGCCCCTAGTCCTGAACTTTCAAGGCTCAGCTCCGTCATTAAATTTAAATGACATGTTTTTAATTGCACCTGATATTCTTAATTATTGTGCACCAAAAGTTACCAGTATAAATCATTTTTTGTTGGTCAATTAAATTTCAACTACATACCTTCCAGACAAATTAACAGATTCTTATTCTTTTCAAAATCTTTATTCCTGGAACTGATCTGATCATAATTGTTTGGGGTATTTCCCCGAACTTTACCTAAACTGGTAATATTGCAGAGTATCTTTCCTGTATTGGATTTTATATTACCGGGACCAGTCTACTTTCTGTTTGCAATGTCGACTAAATACCGAAATGGAATTGAAGAAAAGAAATGGCCAACAACGTAATATAAATGATTTATAATTTTTATTATCATGTGATTAAATCAGAAATGGACCTACATAAACTGTTAGTCGACTGCAGCACCAATACCTGCATACCTATATCTCACTTAGCTGCTATAGAAAGAATATGCAAAGATTGGTTCTATGCATTGCATATCAATAGAACTGAACTAATATGATAATTAAACATGTTAAAAGAACTGGGTTCTATGGCAAGCCGTTGTGGAATTTATTCCCTATTTATTAATATTAAAAAATCATTTTTTATAAATCATTTCTTAATATTAATAAATCGAATTTTTAATATTAAAAAATACTGTCATTTTTTAATATTAATCAAGGATTTGTATAGTTAGACTACAGTCTATGCAAAAGTCCACGAGATTCCAATCCTTCTAACTATACAAATCCTAAACTGGTCCGCCGTTCCATCTATAGCTTCGCACCGAAGGAACGGGTTGGAGCCATTGTCACATTGGCATTAATTGGACGAGTCTTACAAATTCAACGATTCGCTAATAAACTAGACCAATCATAGTGATAGGAAATTGACCTCAATTGTTAATACTGCGATGCCGCAAAATAAACAAGTATCTGTTAATTAACCCCATGGTGGTAGCGCAGATAAATGACCAACGAGCGTGTTATCATGTTCTTGACAACATGAGCCGGTATCTTTCATTCCCTTAAGAACTCAGTAGGGTTATAAATGTGCTAATTTTTCGTTTGATTTCCTATCAGTATAATACATAATAAACATAGCACATGATGCACTAGTCTCGTCGAATTATTAAATCCCGTGGTCAGAATTCTGACCACGGGATTTAGGCCGTACCTGTTGTCAGTGTAGCGATAAGTGAACACAACAGGGGTCCAGTTTATACAAATCCTTGTTAATATTAAAAAATCAACATCAATGTTACCTTCGCGTTTAATATAAGGCACACCAATCATTATCTGTCAACTGCTTTAATGATGATTATTGGACAAGTCGGTCCGGAGAAATTTTGGACCGACTATGTAATGTCAACTCGAACCATCTTATATCGACCCAGACAAGTAATTATGGAAAGTTTGAACTATTTAATGATTATAAACCATTAAATATTGAATTTTGAATTAAATTTTCTTTTAAAATTGCTGCATTTGCCAAAATAATTTCAAATTAATAATCTGTCCATGTGAATGGACTCAATCCTACGGAAGTGCATTATGACCAAAACAAATTAGCATTGACCGATGCTTTGCAAACATATAGACTAAGCAACTCTTTCGTATGGCAAGCCGTTGTGGAATTTATTGTACCACTGAATGTAAATGTTTTACTCTTCTGGTGATAGCCACGTGGTTAAATATTCTGCATTGATCAGAGTTTTGAAAAGATCTATTCATATCAATATTTAAGTTCATGAAAAAATCAAAACATAGCTAGTGTCACATTCATGTTTACCACTTACTAAATTCTCGATCGATCTGTAGGTATCTTTTTGTTAGTCAAATAAGACACGAAATTTCAGTCCTTCCATTTTTTACATTCAAATATTTGTAATACGATTTCCGTAACCTGGAGTCTGGACAAAGCAAACATACAAACTATTACTTATATGCATACAGTTACCTTGTTTTTTCTATCCAAAAAAATGACGTGTCTAGGTTAAACTAGTAGTACAGTGACACGATATTTCTTTATAGCAAATAAAGAATAAGGAGATGTTATGTGGTAATCTATGATTGCCAATATGACAACTATCTCACCAAAGTGCAAATGAAGTGGGTATAAGGAATTATAGGCAACTGTTAGTTCATCAACAATAAGAAAAATATAGGGACATAGTAAAAAATAAAATGGGCACATTTGTTTCTAAGTCGAACTTTTGACATTTCAAATCTAAAAATTTCGACTCTAACTTGGAACTTTTTAAATCTCAAGATTTTGACTGTAATTTGAAATTTTGACTTTTGAAATCTTGAAATATCGACTTTTTTAAAAAGTATTACAACTTTAATATAAGTATTCCAGTACAGCTCCCCCAAGGGTGACTGGGGAATAGAAATATGGTCACTTGGTCTTCTTCCGACCGGCAGTAAAACGCTTGCCAAAGTGTGGCGTTTGGCTGTGCGGGATGTATCAAATTTGCAGCCCCGTCCGGTCAGAATGGGGACGTTAAATCCGATGCCTCGTGTAAAGAGAGTGCCACGCTCTTTGCACGATAAGAACCCTTGCAACAACTCTTTGTATTTATTGTTAACTTTTCTCGTCCTGAACATGCATGAAATATTTGCCACTGGACGTTAAGCAACCAACAATCAATAAATCACAGCTATTACAATTTTAGAAGGAGATGAAAGAGGGGCGAAAGATACCAGAGGGACAGTCAAATTCATAGATCGAAAATAAACTGACAACGCCATGGCTAAAAAAAATAAAGACAAACAGACAAATAATAGAACACAACGCACAACATAGAAAACTAAAGACTAAGCAACACGAACCCCACTAAACACTGGGGTTCGTCTCAGCTGCTCCGGAAGGGTAAGCAGATCCTGCTTCACATGTGGCACCCGTCGTGTTGCTCATCACGGTTATTACAAACCTGGTAAATAGTCTAGTTCGGTAGGTCATATTCGTGAAAAGGGAAGGGGATTGTAGTTACGACATAAGGAACATATTCCAATATCATATGTGGAACGGTTATTCCATAACGGTCAACCAACTCGTGATGGTGTCCGTAAAATTTACGACGGGATGATTTCAACTTCACCATTTGGAACTCTTGGTTTAATAACTTCCCTGTGAGCAGCAACCCTCTATCAAGGAAATCATGATAGGACATACAAGCCCGGGAATATCGTATCAATTGGGAGATATGTACTCGGTATGCAGGCGCTGCTGGAATGTTGCTACATAGAAATGGAAAGTTCACAATTGGGAAGCTGAAATCATCTCTTTTGATGACATGGACTTAATAATGTTATTTTCCCATATTCCATGTTTTAGTGTCCACGACTCTGTGAGTCATAGGATCGGCAGATCTAAGGACATTTTGTATCCTATGTTTTATGATTGGGTTAAAAGTCCTGTTCGGTATCCCAAAAGCAAGTCAACGACTTTGCCTTGTTTAAACAATTGTAAATCAAGTGGCAAAATATGACATGCATATTCAGGACGACTCATGAGCTCCTCAGTTTTCGAGTTTAAGAATTTTGAAATGTTGGATCTTTTTTCTGGAACATTGATAACACTTTATAAGTTGACATTCCTATGACACAACTACTATCCCTTGTCTTTATATATTATACCATTGAATGTTCTATGGCTATAATAGGTAATGGATGAATATCCTATTGATATAGAAGGTTCTTGTTGAATGTCCTACAGTTATAGAGGGTACATGTTGAATTTCCTTTCGTTAAAGCAGGTACTTGTTGAATGTCCTATTGTTATAACAGGTAATTGTTGAATCACCTATTGTATAGTAAGTTCTTGTTAAATCTCCTATAGTCATATAAGGTACTTGTTGATGAATGTCCTTTACATACAGCAGGTACAGATTGGATTTTTTAGCTATAACAGGTAATTGTTGAATATCCTAATGGTATAGTAGGTTCTTGTTGAATGTCCTACAGTATACCAGGTACTTATTGAATGTCCTACAGTTATAGCAGGTACTTGTTGAATATCCTACTGGGATAGTAGGTTCTTGTTGAATGTCCTACATATATAGTAGGTTCTTGTTGAATGTCCTATAGTTATAGCAGGAAGTTGTGGAATGTTCTATAGCTATAATAAGTATCTGATGAATATCCTATTGGTATAGAAGGTTTTTGTTGAATGTCCTACAGTTATAGAGGGTACTTGTTGAATTTCCTATGGTTATAGCAGGTACTTATTGAATGCCCTATTGTTATAACAGGTAATTGTTTAATCACCTATTGTATAGTAAGTTCTTGATACATTTCCTGTATATAAGGTACTTGTTAAATGTACTATAGTATTACTAGGTAGTTGATGAATGTCCTTAACATACAGCAGGTACGTATTGGATGTCCTATAGCTATAGCAGGTCTTTTGGGTATATGTTTCGTTGGGCTGTTTGATGAAAATGAAAATATACCTGTTGCCGTCTAAATAACCTCGATAAGTAATTTTAGTAAAAGTGTATCATCATGCCGTTAAATGTATGGCCTTGAAGAATGTATTTATGATAAAACTCTCTTATTTTATACCTTTTGGATGAAATGGTTTCTATTTCTCCCTTTTTCACATCAATAAACGATGACCGATGTCTTTGGTCGCCGCTTGTGTGGTCTAGTCTTAGAAAACTTGTATTTTTTTGTATATATTTCCTTATTCTACATTGGCTAGGTTGAGATCTCACAATACATGTTTAACCCCGCCGCATTTTAGCGCCTGTCCCAAGTCAGGAGCCATTGGCCTTTGTTAGTCTTGTATGCTTTTTAACTTTAGTTCATTTATATGTTTTGGAGTTTAGTGTGGAATCCATTTTCACTGAACTTTCTTTTCTTAATGTTATTCGTCTATTTTGAAGAGCTCTGAATTAATTATTGTAGAAGGCTTATTTCCTGTGACCTTTTTGATTACCATTTCTTCTATTAAATCGGCAGCTTTTATTAATGTGTTCATGTTTAGTAATATTTTTAACTTGTAATTTCATAAAATATAAAAAAAAATGTTTTATAGATTTCAGTATAAAAAAACCCGACTGATTGTCTAAAAAAGATAAGTCCTTTCTTAATCAAATCTAATAAAAGAAACAGTGTTCTTATCACTGGATTGTGATTTTAAGTCTTGTGTTAAAATATGCAAGTTTTCCAGTAAAAAGTGATTATTAGAATAAAAGATTAGAGAAAAAGAGAAAAACAGCAACCGTCAGAATATAAATTTCAAAATTTCTTTTTCGTGAATGAATTAATTTATTGTTTTTAACAGTCATAAAAATAACTTTTATTACTTTTTTCCTGTAATGTCAACATTTATTGGGGCAGTTAACTTGTTATAGAAATTAAACGTTTGTCAAATCTTAGCAATATAACAGGTTAAGCTTTGATAATCTGGTCACCTGTAATTACATTCTAAGAAAACTAACATTAATCGACAAAATAGTCACCACAACTATACAACAGCGGTTGTGCTTTCGGTCAGAGGCATATAATTGTATTATATGTCTCTGTTTCGGTCATGAAAGTCGATAACTACACATAAGTTTTGTCATATTTTAACCTACTTTACTGGATTCTTAGTATGCGATGTGTTTTATACAATTAACTAAGTAACTCTATATCCCTATGTCTCTTACATCTAGATAATAGGTAGCTACCAGCTTTTAACCTTGTAGACTTCTTGAGGTTAAATTTTCTATTTTAAAATCGTACAAACTCAGATTTTAAAATTAAAATTTTATACTATTAAAATTTTTAAATTTTTAAATTTTAGATTTTAATTTACTCAAATATGAGGGTTCCCACGCGATATAAAAGGTCCTATCCATTGGTCCAGACAATGAAAAACCATGAATACTTTTTTTTATAACAAGTGGATTTTTTAAACTGTAGATAATCTAACTAAAGTCTTATCAATGAGTTTTATCGATTTTGAAATAATATAAGTTTTATAATTCTTGTCAGACGGATGTGTACAGTGTAAATACATGTTCTTTCTCCTTTTACCATTTTACCATTATTTCATTTGATTAACACTTATATAGATATAAGAAGATGTGGTATGAGTGCCAATGAGACAACTCTCCATCCAAGTCAAAATTTATAAATGTAAACCATTATAGGTCAAAGTACGGTCTTCAACACGGAGCCTAGGCTCACACCGAACAGTAAGCTATAAAGGGCCCCAAAAATTACTAGTGTATAACTATATTAACAAGGTAAATCATTTTTACTGAAAATAAACGCATATATTTTTAATGCGGTGACCCTGCAAATAGGGTGGATATCAAATAGAAGAAGAAGATTGGTAAATTATATAAGACAATTTAACGCCAGCGGCAAATAAAGATAATGACATAATAATATGGAAAAAGTCCATATATTTATCATCATAGTTATTATTTGAAAGTATCAAATTTTTCAGTGGGTAAAATTTCTGAAAAAATTGAATTATTGACTGATTAATGATAGGTTATTTTTACTGCCAGCAAAACCTTTTTTTTTTTAAAGTATTCTTTGTCAAGAAAAAAATATTGCTAAAAAATAGGTCTAAGTAATTTTATATCAAGATTTTTTTTTCGTTAAATCAGTTGTTGGTATAAACCTTGTCAAGCTCAATTTTAATAATACATGTAGATTATCTTGCCGAGTCATTCGCGCAAATGTTGTTAAAGTGAGAGAAAAAAACTAATTGAAGAGACAAAAAAATTATAATTCTTTTGTCATTTTTGTCGTTAGGTTGATGTCTCATTGACGTATGACCACACATCCAATATTTATAATGTGACAGTTCAGTTGAAACATTATTGTGACTGAGATTTCTAAAGCAATCTTAGAATCTATGACTTTAATTTATTGGAAATAAGTAGTCGTAGGTCAAAAGTGTTTCACCTTTCGGAAATTCCACTATATTTCATACAAAAACAAATTTTTGAAAAAAATATTCTATTGAAGAATTATTTTTTGTCCAAATTGAAAAAAAAAAAATCATAAAATATGGAAATGTCTGAAGTTTTATGCAATAATTATGAAATAGATTTGTTATTTAAATTTTTGAGAAAATCCCTGTTTAAAGACAAATATGAATGTCTGCACGAAAAAAATCATATGGCCATATAGGAAAACATGACACTTGATTTCAATTTTTGTAAACAAATGATGATTTCTCAGTATTGACATGTCACAAAAATAGTTCATAATAGCCGTAAAATGAAAACTGTAATTGTGAGTTTAACATTAAAAATTTCTTCATAATCGAACCTCAGATTAGTTTTGACAATGTTTAAAAGAAATGTGTTTTAATATGAAATAATAGGAGAATTTGGGAAAGGTGAAACACTTTTGATCGAAGACAGTATAATCAAAATTAAACAATTTCACCATCTCTTGTAAAGAAAATTTAATGCATTTTATAACAAATTGCAACTGTGCACTAACAGTAACAGACTAACCGACTCCTGCTGTATGCATGCAGGGGCGGATCCAGGATTTTAGGTTAGGTAGTGAGCGAGGCGAAAATATTTTTGATGTAAAATTATCGAAATATTCTTTATTAAGCTGAGGACAACCCATGCTTTGCAAATTTTAAGGAAGGGGGGGGGGCACGCCCAACACGCCCCGCCTGAATCCGCTCCTGGCATGCATCACCCGTCGCTATATATGGAACTCCACAGCTGCCTTATGATAACGATAGTAATATCATTAAGGGTTGAGATATAACATGAAACTATTACGACATTTGACTCTACTACTCTGTCAATTTGCCATATCATTAAGATCAATTTATATACTATAAAGCCGTTTTGATATAACATGGAGTTACCTTTTCATACTATTCTGTCATTTTACTTTGTCATGAAGATATTCTTTTATACTATGAAGACATCTTGATATAACATGGAGCTACCTTTTCATACTGATTTGTCATTTTACTCTACCATTATGTGATATTGCTATTTCATAAAGATACATTTTATACTATAAAGACATCTTAATATAACATTGAGCAATTTTTCCATACTATTTTGTCACCTCATTATACTATTATGTCATGTTACTATCCAGCAACGGTCATACCCAGTGTGAAGCAAAGCGATACATACAAAAACATAGACTAATGAGACAGACCTTGGGAAGCATGGTCTATTTATGAGTTGAAATTGGGCTTTGAACTATCTTTCAGTAACTGCATGAAAGTACTCTCATGCAGAGTCAAATTCATTATGAGCCTTACACGAGCGGCCGGTTGTCTTTGGTTAGCTTTTTCGTTTATAATGTAATACTAGTATATGCATCTTTTACATGTATCAGGTCATGAGTTTTGCCTATTGTTAAAGACCATAAGGTGACCTGCAGATGTTTGAATCCTTGTCATTTGGTCTTTGGCTAATAGTTGTCGTATCACCAATGGCGGATTCAAGAGGGGGATACGTATTTTTGTTGTTGATGTCAGATCATTGAATGTTTCCATTAAATTCATTCATTTTTTTTTTTGACGATTTAGAGATGCACACAAAATATCTGTCTATTGTTAAAGACTACATGTTTTCATTTAAATATCTCTGTATATTTTTGTCTGTTTCATTAATATTTACCCAAAATCTCAATTAATTCATTTAAATGTATGTCCGGAGGATGTATCACTTATGTCTAACGATTGTGTGAAGAATTTTGGTTTGTAAAGATAGATGTGTACTTGTCCCGTCCCTCTGTTGTTATTATTTTTACAACTGATAATCTGTCCATAGAAGAGCATTAACAGTAACTATGGTATGCCTTTATTCGTCACTATCAGCTAGGGTTTAAACTACTTGAAGATATTGACGTATCCTATTGTAGAACAGACATTGATTCTGATCACATGTTAATATATGAAAAAAAAAAACATAATGAAGGGGGATGCTCCATCATAGAAAGAAAATGTCAAAGGGTACTTTACCAAAACGTTTGAACCATCATATGAATAAAAAGATTGATTGATAGATTGTTGTTTGTTAATGTCCAGTTGCAAATATTCTTGCATATTCGAGACAAGAACAAAAAAAAAACAATTATTATTTGCATGCAATAGGTAGGCTCTTGAAAGTGGATCGATAGGGATTATGGTCGAGAATTTAGACTTTATTTTGGATACGTTGCTGAAATGTTCTCTTGGAACAGGCCAACTAAGGAGTTGTTGCAAGAGTGCTTCAAAGCATACACTCTCTGCACGAAGCAACGAATTCAATATTCATATTCCGACTTGATGTGGCTACTATTTAGTAATTTCACACTGTCAAACAGACCCTATATTTTAGCAATGGTTTTTACTGTCGGGCGAGATAAGTACATAAAAGTGCCCTTTACTGTGCCTCTCTAAAGCCATGGGGCTAGAGAAGTGGGCATACGTCATCGTTTTAATCTGTTTGTTCCACTGGACATCCACAAAATATCAACATGTACATCTAGAAGATAGCATATATATTTCAAGTTAGTAAACAACGCACCTTATAGTGGAGTGACAAATCAAGAAAAAGGTGCTTATTTTACAACTTTAATGGATCGGCATAACTGCAGGCTGAAAATTATTTTTTTTGCAAAGCCAATACCTTAATCTTACTGCCCGGTCGTGGCTATTTCCTGCGGTGCAGTTTTTCATAAAATGGAAAGAAAAAAATGTTGATATTTTCATCCAAAATGCAACTCGACAAAAAAATTTACTTTTGAGTCTTTTATATTGTCCTCAAATAGATATAAGAAGATGTGGTATGAGTGCCAATGAGACAACTCTCCATCCAAGTCAAAATTTATAAATGTAAACCATTATAGGTCAAAGAACGGTCTTCAACACGGAGCCTAGGCTCACACCGAACAGTAAGCTATAAAGGGCCCCAAAAATTACTAGTGTAAAACCATTCAAACGGGAAAACCAACGGTCTAATCTATATAAAAACGAGAAACGAGAAACACTTATGAACCACATCAACAAACGACAACTACTGAACATCAGATTCAAAGTCTTGATTTGGCATTTTATGAAGAGTTTAAGTGCTCATTCATATTGTAATTTCCTTTATTTATCCTTATATAACGAACATTTTCTTTCAGTTTTAAAAATATGGACTCTGTTTTATTTCAACGGAGTGGTTACAACATCTGTAAATTTACATTACATCGATATTTTTCAAATTTTCAAGATAAAAAGTAATAACACTTCATGTTGTAAAATTATGAGAACACTTCGGCCCAGTTTTTCAAATTATTTTCACATTTTTTAACATATTTTGAATAGATATTATAAGTTCAGTGAATTTCCGGATTTATTTCTCTAACCGATACGAACTACAATTACTTTTTATTGTCAAATGCATAATACCATCATAGTTCGTGTTTATACCAATTAAATATAATAGTATGGATACTTTTTTATCAAATGGCTATTGAACAATGTTTTTTCAAAGTTGTTGACGGACCATTTTTATTGTCAAAAAGATTTTATCGTTTTTTTTTTTCAAAGTTAAAAATAGATTTTTTCTAACAGTAAAATCAAATTGGAGCTGATAAATGCTTTTCCCGAAATATATATACTTTAAGTACTAATACTGACATTTTCGCAAGCTAAAAGAAGCCGTGCTTCAAACAACTGAATTTTTTTAATTATACATCCGATTGAAACAAGTAATGCACTTTCCTGTCTACATGTAACCGCAAAAGGAACCCTTTATAATGCTGTGAATATAAGAAAGTAGGATGTGTACCACCGACTCTATAACCGGTTAGTCTAGTTAGCTTGATGATGTTGATATATAAACTTTAAGTTATCACAAAACATACATTAGTACATGTATGGTAAATTAAGAAAAGCTTGCACAGCCTGATATTTTAGACATTTTTTGTACTTTCTATGTCGATGATCAACCATGTTGTTCGTAGTCTGTTCTAACCGGATCGGTGTCCACTCCTTTTGACGGGACTGCTAGTACTTTATGCAAGCACAATTCGTACAAACGCGACAAACATCTACGTTATACTGAAACTGATGAAAGACTAAAAAAAAGTACAATTATCGCACAAAAACGAGGTTTAGAACTAAAATCACTCTTTTTTCACAAGAAATCTAAAACCACTAAATGACTTGCTTGGTTATGATTTTACTTAGCATTTCAAAGAAAAAAATAATTAAACGATGAATTGGATACTTTACGAGAAAGGCTTCTCGGTTTCAAATGGGACTTACCCAACACCATTGCTATATTGGAAGAAGAAGATCATATAATACAGGAGGGAGCATATAATGTAGACTTCTTGCTGAGACAATTCATGATTAAAAAAAACTTTCATTTTATAGCTACGGCTGTCTCTCAGTATAAAAAGACACAGCAAACGCTATTCTAAGTTCCTTTCATGTTAAACTTGAACTACAGAGATCTGTGACGCCTGATGATTCTAATACCAAACGTATGCCATGCTGACCAATCGACATTCACAAGATAAAACAAACTACCTTGACCTTGTTTTCTCGTTGCTAACGGGGACACTGGGTTTTGTTTCAAGGGAAACATAGATACATCTGACATATCTTGGATATTTCTCCGACTTATTTCAATACAAAGCTAAGATCCAATTCTCATTTTTTCAGAAAATACTGTAAAAATTGTCCCAATTCTTGCCAGATTTTACAAAAGGCTATCATAATTCAAATTTGAAGATACGTTTCTTAACCCCCAGTTTTTGTTGGGGTTCGTGTTGCTTAGTCGCTTAGTCTTTAGTTTTCTATATTGTGTTTAGTGTATTATTGTTTATCTGTTTGTCTTTTCTTTTTTAGCCATGGCGTTGTCAGTTTATTTTCGATTTATGAGTTTGAATGTCCCTTTGGTATCTTTCGCCCCTCTTTTCTAACCTATGCTCCGGTCATAGACACAAAACATAGCAACATGGCAACATTTATTGTATACCACTTTGAAACAATGTTTAGATATGTTCAGCAAAATACTGTGCAAACGTTTGACCAGCAATTGTATATTGTTGCCCTACAAGAAAAATGGTCCATGGCAGACGTTATTTACTCCCACATTACAAGAAAAGGAGAATTTCATGGGCTTTCATCTTTTATATATCAACAGTTGGTAAATTATTGGTTAAAGCTGAGCTATATAACTTATTTGTTGACTCTGAAATTTGTGATCGAAATAAAGTAACAGATTCTTATTTGTGAACAGTTTAATCGTGGTGTTCCAGAATTTACACTGCCCTATGAGGCTCTCATGGATACTTTATTTAAAACATTTTTCAATTACAGCATATACACAAACTGTATCAAAAGCATTGAACCAAACGTATGGAAGGCGTTCTTTGACTGTCATAATTATTTTTTTGTCTCATCCAACTGAAAACATTGAATATTTGTTTATTGTTTTTAAAGACCATACCTATGTTTGAAGAATTGAGAACACGTACCGGTTTTCTGTACCAAGTCAGGAATATGACAGTTGTTATCCATTCGTTTGATGTGTTTGAGCTTTTGATTTTGCCAAGGGACTTTCCTTTTTGAGTTTTCCTCGGAGTTCAGTATTTTTGTGATTTTACTTTTTTCTTCGAGGGACCTATGTCATCAGAGATTTTTCAAGACCTTATTTTTACTTGCAAGAGTAAGGAGCTTGAAATAAAAGCTGAGTATGCAACACATAGAATCTGGCTTGTTCAAGTATTTAATCGTGTAGGTGGTATGTGGAATGTAGGAATCGTCTTACTCACCAAGCCATTTCAGAAGATGACGATAATAGAACGATGTCTGAACAATATATGTAAAGTCAGAAATCTTGGGAAACTTATTGTATAAATGTACTACAGTATAGAACTCATGGAGTGTGGATACCACTTTGACTATGCGAAATGTTGAAACCTAAGGATCAATAATGAGAAGCCCGGTGTTCTAAAAATGTTGTGCACTTTGCATGTTAATGTACCCTTGCAGAAACTTTTTCTGAGGAGGTCTATAGTATGCTGCTGATGTCAAATACCTACTCATACAATCTCAATGTTCATTTCAGAAAAATAGAAGCTAACCAACAGTACTTCATTTCAACGATTTTATTCAGTTACCTTAGTGAAATATTTGCCGCTGGCAATCGGTATATAATTAAACAGAAACAAAATTATCTTCAATTATTTTTTATGAAACCGTAAAGTTCAGAAATATATCTTAATATATACATGTAATGTAAAAAATTTCAATTGAAAGCAATTTCCTGTTTCGTCTCTGCCTATTTCTTGTTGCCCACCTGAATTTCCCTAAAAATGGGCATTTGGTGATTACATTTTTTCGAAATGATTCGAAAAATGAATTGCTATTCTTTACTCTTTCATTTAAAGAGTAATGGCTTGCCTGTTTCACAATTCAGATATTATTTTCTGACTTTTTATCACCCCTCGTGATTTTTTTTTAACTCTAATGAAAATCTCAATTACCGAACTTTGGTCTCAAATTTTAAAAAAATGGCACCATTTTTCGACTCTACGACCAGGCAAAATTTAGAATTCAAACATTTCTCTAAACGAAAAATCAAAATTTAGCCTGCAGGTAGGGTGGTCCATTAAAGTTGAATATTTGTTGGCTTGGTCACTCCACTATTACTAGATATTTTGTTTATTATAGTTGAATGCGGTCAGAAACATTTCTAAGAATAAGTAATATTCCCAGGGTGCAATTTAATTATCCAAGCCAATCCATTTTCTTATTAAAATTTTAATAAATCCCGAGGTAAAAGATATAATCATGAAATATATTGTCTAAAGTAACATTTAATGAGAAATCTTTAATTTATTAAAATATTGATTGATAATAGATTACCATGAGGTTTGCTCGAACCAATATGCACCGGCAAAAATACCACTTACACAAATTGCCAATTTTCCTTTATATTTTAAAATATTCATTTTCAAAATTTACCAGAACTGTGTCATGTTTCGTCTCAATCATGTTTTAAAGAAACAGACCAAAAAATAGCATTGTCCGCTGATTGTAGAAATCTGAAAAGCTGCTAATGATGTCAAGCTGAATAATTCAACAATAAGATTTCTACATACGAATAACGTATCAATCATCTGGTATGATCATCGACGGAAACAATTATCTTGTATTCTGAGCAATGTATATCCTAAGTATTCTATAGAGGAATATATAAGAATAGCATTTGCATATATTTGGTAAACTGCTGCTCTTTCTTAAAACGAAAACATTGACATCAAACCTTTGGATGGTTAGTTCAACACACTCTATTGGTAGCGGAATGTGGAACAAAAAGGAAGAACAGTATCAAATAAACAGTTTCTAGAGAAAAATTAACGAAGGATACAGGATGATTTATAAAGATAATGGCACACAACTTGTGATGACATTTTTTGAAAATGTGACGCAAGTAATCAATAAAAGTCAGAACGAGACGCACGTAATCAATAAAAGTCAGAACGAGACGAACGAAAACTTAACACTGTATGATGAACAGACAAGAATCACCACATTGTTTTTCTGCTTAATCATTTATATTTTCGGAGTTACTGGAAATGCATTAATTATTTGGACATTTTTCAGGATTAAGCGTCTTAGAAAGAGACACAATTTGTTTGTGATAATTCTGGCCATTGTGGATTTATTTATCATTGGATACCTTCTTCCGTTTAACATGTTTGTCATGATTTACAATACTAAAGTTTGGCAGACTTTCCTTTGTAAGTTTAATGCATTGATATGTCATATTCTGTTCACGTGTAGCGTGCAGTTTATCATGCATATTGCTTTTTGTCGGTTTGTTAAAATTTGCTATGCAAGCAAATTTGATACACTGCTCTCGTTGAGAACAATGTTATTGTTCTCTTGTTTAAGTTGTGTGTCCGGTGTGATATTTGGTCTGCCTTTACTTGCAAAGGATAATTATTTGATATTTGACAAAACGCTTCATTTGTGTATTTTCAATCGTTATGGCAATCAGATTTATTCACTTATTTACATGGGATGTTGTCTTCTTCTGCCTATAACTGTGACCTTAATTTGTTACATTAAGATTTATTTCCACGTTCGGAAGTCAAAATTAAAATTGTTTCAACACTGGAGTGATCCTGTAATAAGAAAAAAACTTCTAAGTGAAATTAGCGCAACTCGTTCACAGTTTGCTGTGTTCGTCGCCTATCTTGTGTTGTACATTCCGTTTGGGATAACCGCCATTTCTTCCACGTTTGGTTATAGCTCTGAGCATTTTCCAGACAGTTTTCATGCCTTTGCTATGTATTCATGCTTTCTTAGCAGTTGTATCAATAGTCTGTTATATGGAGCTTTCAACAGTAATATGAGAAAAGCGTATATTGAATCGTTTCCTTGTAAGAAAAAAACACGCAATGTTAAGATTTTCCCTTTAACAAATGACGGCAGAACTTCCGGTACAAACAATAACAGCGGTAGTGAAAATCGTCAATGTGCCATTTCTGATGGTTTAGACGTGATGAATCAGGTTTCTATTGTATGAATATTATTAAAATCGTTTCTGATATCAGTTGAAAAATACAAAAGACATTTCTATTGTTATTCTTTTATTTTTATCATTCAATTCAGGAATCATCAAAATATCAAATACAGAATCCAAAGGACACTCCAATGTAGTCCTTAGAATAATAAGTAAATGCAGAATGCAGGATTTTCCCCAAAAGGTATAGTTTCACTATTTCCTCAATTTACCAAATCAAATGCAGAATTTATGTACTTATATACCGGTATAAGACTGCTCTGTTTTTTTGAAACATTTACCTTTTGCATGTTGTGCAGCCCTGGCATAGTTGCAATTATAACAATGAAATAGCATCCGTTATACAAAATCGTTTTTGTCTGACCTACGAATGTTTAAAAATAATATGTTGTGTCAACCTCGCGCCACCAGATATCGTGTCAAAGAGACAACAACCCGTTTAAAGAGCAGAAGATAGTCCAAGGCCACCAATTGGTCTTCAACACAGCGAGAAAATCCCACACCCGGAGGCGGACTTCAGCTGGCCCCTAAACACAATGTGTAGTGAAAAAGGACGTCACACTAAACTCCGAAACATATAAATGAACTATAATAAAAAAAAAAAAACATACAAGACTAACAAAGGCCAGAGGCTCCTGACTTGGGTCGACAGGCGCAAAAATGCGGCGGGGTTAAACATGTTTTGTGAGATCTCAACCCTCCCCCTATACCTCAGAACGTCACCTCTAGTCACCTATATATATGCGCTCGCCAAAGAGTGCTTCGGACAATTGTTGTGTTCTTTTTTTCTCTGTTGACTTAGCAAAAATCTCACATCTATTTGTTTTGCCTAGTATCTGAAGTTAATTTCACTTCTCTTTTATCGTAACAGTCTCATTTCGTCTTTTTTCTAACTCCTTTTTAGCCTTTACCTAGATGTTTACACCTTAAATAAAAAAGTATTATATTTGAATTTTATCATGTAATTTTCCCTTTTGTTGAATGTACACAAACAAAATAAATCAAAACTGTTCCTTCTTTCATCAAAATTAACTGGCACATATAGTGTCATCAAGGATTTGTATAGTGAGATCTCACTTTACAAATCTTTGGTGTCATATACGCTTTTGTAAAATGTTGGTTATTTTTTAAGAGTGCGTAGGGAAATTTATCCAGAATTATCAATATATATTGTATGGCATTAAAGCAATATTGAAATACGTTCAACACATGTCCAACTTTTTGTATTGTTGTGTTCTTTGATATGCCAATTTCTCAAAAAATACATCTGTAGGATCAATTATACAGACATTCCAACACTCATATATAAAAATAAGAAGATTTGATATGATTGCCAATGAGACCACTATATCCATCAAAGACCGATGGACGAGGATGTGAACAACTATACTACTAGGATACCGTACGACCTTTAACAATGAACAATGCCCATACCGTCACGGGGTATAGTAATAAAAATTATACAAGGCCCGATATGACAGAAGCTGCCATCCTTTTGGGTATAACTGTGCAGAATGCACTTGTCAAATCATACCCTGTTCTTTACAGAAAATATTGGAAAACATTCCCTCTTCTAGACACGCTCAGAAAATGTAAACCCTGTTCTAAACAAGCTCAGAAAATGTAAAGAGGGGCGGAAGGACCTTTTTCTGGACGTCGGAATTGGACCTTTATTTTCACGGGAATTCAGGATTTACCCCTATCAGGATTCAGGAATAAATGATTTAATTTTTCGGGACCCGGGAAGTTTTGTTTTATTTTTTCATTATGGAAAGCCATCGGGGTATGTATGACTTTTTCTTATTTTTCACCCTGTTAAAACAATTACATTAATGTTAGTTAAACAATATTTGTATCTATAATATGTATCCAAACTCAACTGTGTTTTTGACGCATTTAAAAATCAAACAAAAAAATACTGTTCTATTAACCAGCAGGACTTGAAAAAGCGTTTTGCAGCACTCTCATACCACTAAAATTATAGGAAGTAACCCACCTATTCCGGTCCAATTCCGACGTCCCGACGTTGTTTTTTTTTTTTTGTGTGTGTGTTTTAAATGCGCCAAAAACACAGTTGAGTTTGGATACAGGAAATAGATACAAGTATTGTAATAAATTAACATTATTTTCAGAAATATGTGATAAACCAGTCCACTTGCTTTGTTGATTTTAAATTAATAACAAATATTTTGAGGGATGAGATAAATCATGCAAATTTGAGCTGTAAATGAATCGACTCACATTAAATATGATGCAATTTCAATTTGTATAGAATATGCAAATATACACATGATCACAGAATTAAGTGGACGATCCCCTGGGGATGGGGGGTTACTTCCTATAATCTATAAATTTAGTGGTATGTGTGTGCTGCAAAACAGGGTCGCTTTTTCATGTCCTGCTGGATACAGGAAATAGATACAAGTATTGTTTAACTAACATTAATGTAATTGTTTTAACAGGGTAAAAAGTAAGTAAAAGTCATATGTTTTCTTAGCTACTCTAGAACAGGGTTTACAGAGGAGTGGTAGGAGGGGTGTCATCCTGGATTCAAGGAAAATTATACGCTGCATCCGGAATTCCCCCAAAAAAATAAAACACAACTTCCCGGGTTCCGAAAAATTAAATAATTGATTCCTGAATCCTGATAGGGGTAAATCCTGAATTCCCGTGAAAATAAAGGTCCAATTCCGACATCCCGAAAAAGGTCCTTCCGCCCCTCTTTACATTTTCTGAGCTTGTTGGGAACAGGGTTTACATTTTCTGAGCGTGTCTAGAAGAGGGTATGTTTTCCAATATTTTCTGTAAAGACCAGGGTATGATTTAACAAGTGCATTCGGCACAGTTATACCCAAAAGGATTGCAAGTAACCCCACCCCCTCCCACCCCGACCCCGCAAATTGAGGTGTCCCCCCCCTTTACCCCGTTTTCCTATCTGGTCACTATTTCCACTAATAAAGAACAGTGTTAGGGTTCTTCTTCGTTTTGGTCAGACATATCAATTACTAGAATAACTCTGACACATAGCGTAACTAAACGGTTTGTATACTTCAATATTATTGGGTACACTTGAAAAATAATTTACCTCTCTTCATCCACGTTATCTATACTTCGAAACTGGTAACCTTCCGAAAGATACCGAAAGTCCGAAGGCGGCGCCATCTGTTTTCATAATACGAAATGTAGCATAAAATGAATGTACAAATGTCGAATGAACAAATCACCCACTTTGCAATCATCGCGTTAGAAAAGTGTCGATTTACAAGTATAATACGCTTTTACAAGTAACATTAAAGCAAAGATGCTAATTGACATCTACAAATTTACAAAAAAACAAATGTACAATTTAGCAATTTACAAACTACAAATAAACATATCACAAATGTAGAATCTAATGATCAATATACAAATGTTGAATTGACAAATCACGAATTCAAGAATTACAAATATACATATCACAAATGTACACTACACAGTTACAAGTTACAAATTGACAATTTACGAATTAAGCATTTTGAAATTACACAGTTACAAGTTACAAATTAACAATTTACGAATTTAGAATTTTGACCCCGTTGGCTTTCCATAATGAACGTGCTGCTTATAGCGTATCAACAAGAACAAATCTACGGAATCGCAGTAAGATAAATTTGATTGTTAAGTTTATTTTAACAATGATAAAGCTTACAACGTCAAATAACAAATACCATATATATGTTACAGTTACAAATGATGGTACAATGAGAAGATACCAAGGCATTCATAAAAAAACATGAGTCGAATAAAAACGGACACCACTATTGCCAAACCGATTAGGACAATTTACAGTCACTACACAGAAAATTTACGATCAATCAGCATGGACACCACTAAAAAAATACCGGAGGTTGAACTCGTGTGCTCCGGAATTGTAATCCGTTCCTGCTCCATCATCAGCACCTGATGCGAAAGAGGTGAATGAGTTATATGGGTCATTTTCAAAAAATGTTGAATTTTCAGTACACCCATGCTAATTTTTTTTTAATTTCTAATGGAAAATGCAGTTGTAAGTGTTTAAATGAAAGTTTGTAGGATTTATGAGTCAGAACATTGATAATAAACACGATTTAGATATATTTTGATAAGATTAAAATATATTTAAGTCCGAGTTTTGCGTAATTTATGTGCGTACAGTGTCAGAGTAACACATTTCAAATGATTTTTTTCCTATTTTCTGATCGCCTTGATATCTGCAAAAAGGACTTTTTTAGAACGTTAATAATAACTCTAACGAAAAATGATAGCTTCTTTATTATTATTATATATGTAACATTTTTCTACAAACTAAATTCAATCAGCGTACAGGAAGTTCATGTCCATCCTGTTACCGCTACTTAAATCAGCCGTTAAATTGTTCTCCCTATGAATATTGAACTAGTCAGTGTTGATTACAAAAGCGCAAGGTAACCTAAACATTTAACACAGCACGTTTCTTGTATAACAGTGTAGACAAAAGAAATTTCAAGACATTTAGTCAAAAAAAATTAGTGGGTACTTTATTGTCATGTCTATGCTGTTTCCAACATATTGATTAATTACACCAATATTATACTTGTAAAAAGTGCAATAACGTGTTGGAAACCAAAATCACAACAGAAAAACATTATCATTTCATCAAAGGGAGTAGTTATTTCACAACAGCATTCAAAAATGAAAAAAATTGTCTATCCTGTTATGTCTATCCTGTTACTATGGTTGCTATGGTTACAGTAACCGGATAGACAATAGTAGACAGAAACGTCTTTAAAAAGTTTATAACATATAGTTGCACACATAATGAAATGTTTCGTTGTTTGAACTCATCTAAAGGTTATAACGTCTTAATCTTCGCAATTTAGCATTTGCAGGTGAAATACTGCTATCGGTAACAGGATAGACAAAAGGTAACAGGATAGAACTTAATATAGTGATAATCATTAACGTACGTTCCTGTTACCAATAAAATAAAGACAAAAGTAAACCAACATGCGAGTGATTTACTTGATGTTGGGTTTATCTAGAGAGAGAAAAAATGCTGAACATTATGAATTGCTATCTTAGACTTGTATTACTGGTGGTTATTTTTATAACCTTTGAAAACCAATTTTTAGAGGCATTTTTCAGTACAACATGGAAAATTGGCAAACAGACTATTATTTCACAGAATGAATATATATATAGAAGTTTTAACTTGAAAATCATCTTAATGGCTACGAAAAACAAGCTTATATTTTTATCGAAACCTTTTCTAATTAACCCGAAATTTCTTTTGAACATGGTAACAGGAGAGACAAAATATTGCACCACCTATCAAAAAAATGTTTCAATATATTCTTGTATGACATTATAAAGATTGCATCTTTGTAGATGTTGTTCTATAAGTACTGTTTGTTTTTATTTGCTTATGACGAGGGTTGTTTGAATAAGAAACTTTAAATCAATTTCAAAATTTCAAAATTCGACATTTTTTTAAAATGACCCATATATTGTTAGTTTTGAACCAATTGTAATTTCATTTAAGAACTTTGTTATTTGATAATTTTTGCTGAATTTTGGTTGAATGTTGTGTTATTATGATGAGTTACTGGGCGTTTTCGTTTAGATGCAGCGTGCTAGTTTTAATCTTTATCAATCTTTACCGACTCCCGAACTAGTTGTAGAGTAAGAAAAAAAAAAAAAAATACAAAAAGAATAGTTCTGTAATTTTCTTGTTGAGAGTATTTGCTTATAAAAACAGTATCTTAAATGAGTAGTATTTCATACAGTAAAAGTCTACCAGAGACAGCTTAAATGACGGTGAGACCCCCTGGTATTTCAATGTTCATAAAACTTAAATTTCAATTAAGCTATATATAGATACAGATCCTATCAAAAGGATTTCCCAGACATATTTCATCTTAAACACGCACAGAGGGCTTAAAATGTCGCTTTTCAATTAAAAATTGTCGAGAATTTAGGTAAGAGGACCCAGTGCGTTGTCTAGACCTGTATCTATAACTAGTCTAAGGGCTAGCCAAGTTTTATTGACATTGAAAATACAAGGAGGGTCTTACGGTCATTTTTAAAAGAGGTCTCCGGTAGACTTTTGTTGTATATTTTGAATATCAAACTGGCACTTTGAGCCGTCCGTAAACACCGAAGACAAGAAGTTTGACCAAATTCCTATTTATATCATTAGTATCCTTTATTGTGCATAATATAACTATAAAGATTGAAATATCAGGAGGTCTGTCCAACGGCCTGGGCCCTTTTACTAGAAAACATTTTTTAATATCAAGTCAATCGAAAATATCTTGTTTTGCTCTCCATAGTTACATATATTTATATTCAATATTTTCAGATGTTACTGGAGTGTCCGTTTGTTTGTTTGTTTGTTTGTTTTTGTTTTTTTATATTGAAATATCAAGTTTTAAAAGTACATTGTTTATTGCCAATAACGAGGACAACGAGAATTTACGATAATGTGTAGGCTCTAAATATATTTCAACTTTATCGCTTTTAAAAATGAAAATTTGAATTTCGAACCGACTGCTAGGAGCCGGTTTGATACTGAATATCGAATAACGAATAACGAATTGTCCGCTAGCTTCACATACATTTACATAATTTTTTATATTGAATAAAAATTAAATTAACCAAGAATGTTATTAAGGATTAAATGCTTCTTTATATATGTATCGTATTATTTAAGTGTGACGCTTTGATCGAAGAACATTTTGTTTGCAGCGCGGAAAAGGTCTATACAGTAAAATTTGCATACGATTAACGTGATTACAATCCTATAAAACTATGAAAAAGTAGCTGTCAACTCTTTAATTTATACTTGAATGGTATATTTTGTAAAACCAGCTTGGAATCATGAGTTAACTCAAACTTTTCTTTTCATTTTTTAACATATTCAAACGCCTTGTTGTGACGTCCTCATGGAGGGCACGCTCGTTCATGGATGTTTTTTGTACAAGGAATTAAAACATTTTTTTTTTAAAACACCACGTGATCGTTATCGGCAAATCAAAATAATGAAATTCTTATGAAACAGTTATGCAATGTAATTTTGTTCTTGTATAAATATATATTTGTTTGGGAAAAAAGCATCTGAAGATTAATGAACAAAATGAATATTTTCGTATTTTTATGTTTATAAGATGTCTAAATGCTTTTATGCAAATAGGTTTTTTTTATTTCGAAAGGGGCGACAATTTCAACATACAACGGTTACATTTTTTCTAGTTATCATCGATCAATAATATTGCAAAAAACATGATAGTATTACCATTTTTAATAGTCATATAGATTATGAAAAAGCGAATAATTAATAAACTAACACATCACTAGTAGAGTTCAAGTTCTATTATTGCTTTTGACAGTTTTATTTAATCTGTAATTTATCCATACAAATCATACTGACGGATTACTGACTGTATATTATCACTCTACTGTATGAGTCGCTGTGTTAATAAAAGGGCAGATGTAATATGTATCTGCTTATTATTATTATTAGAAAAAAAGGTAAGTCAATCTCATAATAATGACAATGAAAATATTATATATATATAAATCTGGTGCATACATTTACCAATGGTTGGCGTGTTCACATGTAGATTGTAACTGATATATGACTTTTTACCAATGGTTGGCGTGTTCACATGTAGATTGTAACTGATATATGACTTTTTACCAATGGTTGTAGTGTTCACATGTGGATTGTAACTGATATATGACGTGTTTACCTATGGTTGTAGTGTTCACATGTAGATTGTAACTGATATATGACTTTTACCAATGGTTGTAGTGTTCACATGTAGATTGTAACTGATATATGACGTGTTTACCTATGGTTGTAGTGTTCACATGTAGATTGTAACTGATATATGACTTTTACCAATGGTTGTAGTGTTCACATGTGGATTGTAACTGATATATGACGTGTTTACCTGTGGTTGTAGTGTTCACATGTACATTGTAACTGATATATGACTTGTTTACCTATGGTTGTAGTGTTCACATGTAGATTGTAACTGATATATGACGTGTTTACCTATGGTTGTAGTGTTCACATGTAGATTGTAACTGATATATGACTTTTACCAATGATTGTAGTGTTCACATGTAGATTGCAACTGATATATGACGTGTTTACCTATGGTTGTAGTGTTCACATGTAGATTGTAACTGATATATGACGTGTTTACCTATGGTTGTAGTGTTCACATGTAGATTGTAACTGATATATGACGTGTTTACCTATGGTTGTAGTGTTCACATGTAGATTGTAACTGATATATGACGTGTTTACCTATGGTTGTAGTGTTCACATGTAGATTGTAACTGATATATGACTTTTACCAATGGTTGTAGTGTTCACATGTAGATTGTAACTGATATATGACGTGTTTACCTATGGTTGTAGTGTTCACATGTAGATTGTAACTGATATATGACGTGTTTACCTATGGTTGTAGTGTTCACATGTAGATTGTAACTGATATATGACGTGTTTACCTATGGTTGTAGTGTTCACATGTAGATTGTAACTGATATATGACGTGTTTACCTATGGTTGTAGTGTTCACATGTAGATTGTAACTGATATATGACTTTTACCAATGGTTGTAGTGTTCACATGTAGATTGCAACTGATATATGACGTGTTTACCTATGGTTGTAGTGTTCACATGTAGATTGTAACTGATATATGACATTTTACCTAAACTCTTCCAATGATCAACTGGCGTTCAGAAAAGAGATTTATTAGTAAACCATATTCGTGAAATGTTTTATTACAGTTTGGAAACTAAAATAGTCACCCTCATATTTTGCTTAGTACTGTATGCTATTGGTACAACCGGCAATGCGTTGATCATCTGGACATTAGTTGCCAAGAAAGAACTAAGAGTTATTCCTAACATATTTGTGGTATGTTTGGCATTTGTTGACTTCTTCATTGTGGGATATCTCTTACCATTCAGTATGATTGTAATGCTTGTGAAGGATGCAGTGATACCGCCAGGTTTATGCCAGGCCAATGCTATCATATCGCATGTAGTTTTACGACTAGTGTCCAATACATCACGCACATAGCTGTCACCAGGTACTTTAAAATCTGTAGAACTAGCAGATTTAATCGAATTTTACTGTGAGTAAAATTATACCGTTGATAATTTCCTCCCCATTGACTGGGGTTATATTTGCATAACCTCTGTTTATCGACAATAACTATTGGAATTTTGACCCAACGTTGCATTTGTGCTTGTTCAATCGATTTGCTTCTCGAACTTATTCATTAGTTTATATGACAGCATGTTTACTGATTCCCGTGTCTATTACTGCATTAGCATACTATAGAATTTACTGCTATGTAATCAAAACAAAGAAAAGATTACGAGGATATTGGAAAAATACCCTGCAGGGCGTAAACTAAAAAGAAATTCTATTAACCCGCTCTCAGTTTGCTGTCTTCATATCTTATTTGATCCTATACTTACCTTTCGGAATAACAACATTCGGAAGTTCAGTAAACGATTTCCCGAAGCGTTTCATGCATTTGCCATGTACTTTGGTTTTACCAACAGCTGCTTGAATAGTATTTTGTATGGTGTGTTTAATAGGGATATGAGAAAGGCCTACAAGGATGCTCTATGCCGAAACAAATCTGCTATAACACCAATGAATACCATAACGATATCATCTATCGGGACGAGAACAAAATCTTTAGAATCAACAATGTGATGTTGGTATTCCTTCTCATATAAGCAGACAAAAATCAGACAAAACTAAGCAGAGTTAGAAAATGTATTAATCCTTCTTCTCTTTAAACTTTTGTGGGACTTTATTTGTTTATCGTGAACGCAGAACTCAAACACCTTCGGATAGTAATGAAAGATTAGCATCAGATGAATTTATGTCCCGTCAACGACTTTCAAAGGCAATTTAATGTTAGCCCTTTTAAGCACGTGTTAATCATATTACAGATACTCTTTTCAAATCAAATAACATTTCTTTTCCGTAAAAGTGTACGATAAGGCTACCTTAGCCTAAAGTAGGCTACCTTTGCATAGAGGAGGCTACCTTAGCCTAAATGAGGCTACCTTAGCCTAAATGAGACTACCTTAGCCTAAATGGGACTACCTTAGCCTAAAAGGGTGTAGTTTTGTCAGTACTAGACCTTTTAAGCACTCAAAATGTTTCTGAATATTATAATACTGATGAATTACTTCTAGTTAATATCATGCTTTTACATTTCCATATAAATTGTTAGTTTCAAATTTAAAGTTATAGTTTTGTTTTAATTTTTCGTAATGTAATGGTGCAATTAATTAATACTATGAGGTGCTTCCGCATTGATTATGAAAATGCACTGTTAGTGCAGTAATATTAAAGTACAAAAAATGTTACAAAATATTTTTGGCACTTTTGGACATAAAAGATAATTAGGAATAAAACCACTAATTCATAGCCCATTGCTTTCTATGTTAACTTATGCGATTTTAAGCATTTATCGCTTTTGCCTTAATTTTCAAATAAACTGGCAGTCAATTCATAGCAAAAGTACACCTTATCCTGACTTGTGCTGAAAATTTAGGAATACCTTAATTGCATATTAGAGCATACTGGTTCAATGAAGTTTGGTAGTACAAAATAGGTATTTCTTATCTCCTATCATAAGTTTATTTATATATATTTTACTATTCAAGAGAAACTTTTAACAAGGGTCTGCAGTGACCCCAAGTCCTTAAGCTTTCATTTGATGCTAAAATTACCCAAACGTTTTACATTGACAATGTTAAAGCTATGCATAGGAACTATTTTGTTTAAAATATGTACTACTTTCCTCTTTTGACCGGGCCCGAATTAATGGTTCTATACCATTATAGAAAAACTGGAACTTAATACTTGCAGTACAAATACAGCACAGTAACTGTAAAATTAGGATACGGAAACATATAATAACCATGCATATTTGCTGAATGGTTTTATAATTGATAAGTTTTAAAACAGCCTACACGAGGGTCTGGATGGGGTTTACAAAAAGAGAATAATTTAGGAAAAGTGCAGAATAATGGGGAAAAATATAAGAAAATAGAAAAAGGGCAAACAAATAAAGAATAAAAAAAGACATAAAAATTAAAGAATACAGAAATTAAGGACCTCTGGCCCTCCTACACGGTACTTATAAGTTATGCATGTACAAAATAGTACACGCGGAAAAGCAGTTGTTTACTTGTTAACTCGAATTCTAAAATTATTTAAAAAGTAGTATACATGTGTCATAAATATCAATGATCAGATGTTCACTAGACATTTATCTAACAGATATCCGGAATTTATATTTGGTTTTGCTTAAATTTTGTCTCGCAATCGAAGACAAACTGCAAAAGCCACATTTGTCTAACTGTGTTATATGTTATTTGTCTATGTTGACATGTTTAAAACGCAAAATTTACACTACAAACAACATTTTGTAATACGGTTGATTTTGGTTTTCGATAGATGATTAAACAGTTTAATATGTTTTATAGATAAAATACGAGTACATAGACTTTCTTTTAAAGGAAAATCCTTTATTTTTTCCAAATCTTCAGAAATGTTCTGCTATTGCATTATTCCTCCCGTATTCTAATTCGCCGACAGCTTTTCAGTATCCAGTGATCTTTAACCAAGACTTATAACGTTAGAAACCACAGTCAAGGTCGTTAAAACTTCCATCATCACGTTAGAAACTTGGCATGCAGCTGCACCGCGCAAGTGCGAGGAAAAACCGTGATAAATGGTAAACAAATGTGGAAGGAAGAACGTTTGAATCGATTATTGATGAAAAATTTTAATGCACCAAAGCATGTAAAGCGGTATTACATGTAGCTGTAACATTCATGTTTACCTATTTGACTCAAATTCTAATAAATGATTTATAACATACTAAAACGTACATCCAAATTACAAAAAGTTCAAAAGAAACAATCAACTGAATACAGATCCTGATCCTGATCCTAAGGCCAAACTTGACACAACTTGTTTCTTGGTTTCCTCATATGGTATACCGTTGCTCAAAGTAATTTCGTATGGAACTTAGATATATACATGTTTAGGCGAATCGGGATTCAGGGCTTTCCAGTTCTTGAAATCTTCCTGTTCTTACTACGTATTCCCCTACGATTTGAGATACTACTTTGTAGGTTTCTGTTTTGGTGGTGACAATATTGATTTTGTCTGTTGGAGTTTTTTCATATTTTAGACTAGACACCATTTAATTAACCATCGAGATAACCTCCCGAAGAATGCTGATGGTCTATGACCCGATATACACAAAATATGAAAATAAATCCATAGACAAGCACGTGAAATCGTAAAATGATAATGTTTCTTGGTCTGTTTTATTTCATGTTATAGATTTAAAGATATGTTATTCATTGTTTTACCAGTATAAGAATGATTTTTGTTGGTCGAATCTGTAAACGAAATGGATCTTCATGGTAGCTTTCTTGCTTCACTTTTCAATGTTGACATGTTGTTTTTCTTTCTTTTTATAACTGACCTTGCTTAGTCTTAGCCATCTCAAGCAAATGGTTAAATTGGAGGTCGCATTAATACGGATTCAAATGAGGTTGAATAATTGACTTGCAAGCCAATTATACATCAGCGATATTTATTTTAAATATTTGGACAAAATTGATCCAAATTGACAGCGAATAGCGACAAATTATTTTAATATTCCTGTGTTATCAATGTTAAAAACCCAACATATTTTTACTTCTTGTCTAAATAGTAGCTAATGTCCCTTTAACAACTGTTATGACCGAGTTTAAAAACAAATAGGTCTTCATTGAAAATATATAAAAAACATAAACATCACTGTATCATCTTACTAATTTTTCACACATCAGTTATCCAACTGCAACATTCAAGGTATATCTTGGTCCCGTTTCAATAATTATTCCTGCATGGTATCCAAGTCTCTGATTTATATTATACTATTCCCGTCGGTAAATAAATTAATCAAATATACAAAGCTTTTTTTTGTCTACCAGCTGTGCGTTTCTACATCAGTGGTGCTCGAAAGAAAACAGAGGGCTTAAGTAATTAGCAATACAAAGTGAGGAAGCAGTGTAAACAAAACAAAAAATACGAAAGGTGTTGCAAGATCTAGCTACGGTGAACTGAGTCTTAAGGATAGGTAGAAAAACATAAGTGTTTCGAATAATGTTAATATTTTACAAACAACAAATATACAGGAAAAAGACCGAATCTATGATATTTTATTCCATACGCACGTTTCGTGTTTATAATAATCATCAGTGATGCTCGAACCACCACATCTGTAGAACAAAATCACTTAGAAAGCGATAGAACACTGAAAATCAAATATTCAAGCTAATTCAATGTGCCCATATTTATGTAGTAAATAAGTTCATAACCAACTTTAAACATATTTGTTTTTCGTAAATTGTTTTGTACATCAGGCCATTAGTTTTGAATTGTTTTCATTTGTAATGTCGGGGCCTTTTGTGTAGCGTACTATGCGGTATAGGTTTTGCTCATTGTTAAAGGACGTACGGTGACCTATAGTTGTTAACTTTTACGTCATTTGGTCTCTGATGGAGATTTGTCTAATTGGCAATCATACCACATATTCTTATTTTATATATATTGTCTGTGTGTGTGTTTCTTAGCTTCTATTACTTGTGTTTGACTACGATTCGATACCACTGATTCTATACAGACAATTGATGATTGAGGAACACGCACTTACCAAGTAAACACATTGGTTAACTCAGGTTCACCAGAAGGTTTATGCTCAACTATTGACACCGCCGTGTCGCCCTTCTAAAATATAATTTGATTGGTCATATTAAGTCATTTGGCATTATCTAATAGAGAAGTGGTTAAATTACTTGCCTGAGTGCAACAATAGGTTATAACATTATTCATGTTATTCAGTGTAGCTACATATAAGTCAATCCGATCATTTCTCTATTTTTCGCTCATTCTCTCTCTTATTTTGTTCGTTTCTGAATTTCGAATGAGTCATGAATTTATTTATAGGTCACATATCTTTATGAACAAAACGAGTTTTTGATATTGTTGATAATTACAACATGCTCTCGATTATCTTAATGTATTTATATTATATGATTCGTGTACAAACGTGACACTGATTTCGATGCGGAATATGAAACGTAACATGTCTATACATTGTATCAAAAAGATTTATCGATTCCTGGATTCATATTTCTATTATTTAATATGGCATGTAATACAGCAGATTTACTCAAATAACATAAACGGTACCAATTTAGTGCAACACATGCGTATTACGAAAATCAACGTCTTTTCAGTATTGTTCCAGGCCAAAACATTTGAAATTCTAAAATTGTATACAAACGGTGAAGAGCTGATTAAATAAAAAGACCAACAATAAAACCAAACCACGACAAGGTATCTGAGTTACACTTGAGAGATAAAATTGTTTATTTTAAAAAGATTCCCAAAATATGTTATTATACACGTAACAGCATATTTCAATAGAACAACATCCGTATGCTCATGCCAGTACCGAAGTACAGGCTATTGAGCTGGTGATACTCTCGGTTACTAACAGTCCACCAGCAGAGCTATCGATACCAGTGGATAAAGTAATAATATTAGCAGTGCCACATTTACTGCACCAAATGCGCAATTCCATCATCAAGATATTTTTAAAGATAAAAGCATGAAATCCATTATAAAGCCAGATTGCTATAGATCACAATAAGGTCGTTCATTACGTATATTGTTTACAACTAAATTCAATAATTTATTAATGAAATTACTTCTAAATTTTAAATCTGGTATGTCCGTAGATGAAACATTTTAAAGAAGGCCGTTTCTTTAAAGTCCTACTGAAAAAGTAGTAATCATAATGATAGATTCATACGTTCATTATATATGTATTAATGAATTAGTCTGCTCACTCAGCCTTAAAAGAAACCAGATTATATACTTTTCCGTTGTGAATTTATCTTTGATGTCAGATATTTACATGGATAATTTTTTATATAATTATATATGTTGAATCTTAACTTTGTTTTAAATTGTGACTTGTTTTTCGTGACAAAGAACTAGAAAATACCAATTAAGTCTCGGTGGAATGTCATTTCAGCAAACATTCTCGCACTGAGATGATCAAAGACATGGAAGCAGTTAAAGTAAAATATCTCATTAGGCTAAAAACCTAGTGCTGTTTTCTGTTTCCCTACCTATCCTGAATTTATTTTAAAAATATTTCTAACACAGATTATCATGGACATATTTGGTTACGCACCGTCAAAGCCAAAACATCTTGGGTTATGCATCGTAAAGAATCAGAATATTCCTTTATAGTCTATGTAAAATATTTTGTATCAAAAAGTAATTTTCCTAAAAGTCTACCTATCCTCTTTTGTTTTGCTTGGAGACAGGAACCAAGTACATTGAATTCAATAAATTTTTGGCCTCACATGCAAAACATTATAAAAAGTAAGGCCAATTTCCGCGTATAAATTTCACGAGAATTGGCGCTACCTTTTACAAATAAACTCATCAAACATCATGATCATAGATACAAGGATTACAATTGTGTACACCAGACGCGCGTTTCCTCTACAAAAGACACATCAGTGACGCTCTAATAAAAAGAAGTTCAAAAGGGCAAATAAAGTACGAAGTTGAAGAGCATTGAGGACCCAAAATTCCGAAATGTTTTGCCAAATACAGCTAAATGATGCATTTTAACAAACAATTTCGAACAAAGTTTTGAAACAAAATAGCCAAATAACCATCATCGAGTGACATATCCAGAATTTCACACTAGATAAATTCCTAAAATATTAAGAAAAGTATTGCAATTCATGTTATAGTTTCCTTTCTTTCATAGAAAAGTTTTGCACGGTTATAAGGATACAACTGGCGCTTAAATCTACCCGTGTTAATCAATTATACTTACTGAATAACAATATTATTACTACGACTATGAAGATTTAATACAAAACTATCAACCTAATAATAACTATAGTGCTTACAATTAACAAAATTGTGATAAAACAAACAAAACAATACCCTGTTCAAAATAAGTAATAATAATAATAATAATGATAATAATAATAACTAGAATTGCCATTGCAAGCAATAGCGGATGTCACCCTTCTCCCATTGCGAATAAGCGGCAGCCATTTCAAGAAATGTTAACAGTGAATGCATATATATGCATGGCTATACATCTTTCTGTAAATTTTCAGTACATTCAGAGCATTTTAAAAATTTCGCATTCTTACCGTTTCCATGGCAACGACAGCCATTTTGAAAATTTCAAAGTCAAAAGTCTCATCTATACTTGGCAGCTAACAAAAATATCAAGTGTCATGACATTCAAAGCATTTTGAAAATTTTTGACATTTTGAAGTTTCCATGGCAACGGTGGCCATTTTGCAATTCCGAAGTCAAAGTCTCATCCAGACTTGGCAGTCAACAATCCTACTAAGTTTTAGCAATTTTGGAGCATTTTGAATTTTTGAAATTTTGACATTTGTGATGGTTCCTATGGTAACAGAGACCATTCCCAAATTTTAATGGCAGATGCCACATTGGTACATGGGAGGCAACATACCATCAAAGTTTCAATGGATTTGACCTACCATTTTAAGAAAGTAAATGCCACTTCAAGGTTTTTGAAGCATTTTGACCATTTTGCATTGTTTCCATGGTAACGGCAGACATTTTCGAAATTCCAACACCAAATTCCACATCTACCAATGTTGCTCATCGTTACTGTGAAGTTTCATGAAACTTTGAGCATTTTGATATTTTGAAATTTTTGGTGTTGTTTCCATGACAACATAGTAGTTCAATGATTGCCAAAATCATCCAAAACCAGTATATAGTGGGCACCTACATTGTATTAAAATCTAATGATTTTAAGTTTAAGCATTCTAAAATAAATCACTAAACCCAAAATTATATTTTTCACCATTTTCAGTTTCCATGGTGATGGCAGCCATTTTTAGTTCCAAAGTTGCACTGCAACTGGAAAGTCAGGGTTCCTTGTTGTAGTGAACCATCATTCAGATTGGTTCCTTTGGCTCTAAGAAAGCGGGCGGACAAAATTAGGTGGAAGAAAATAATAATAACAAGTAATCCTGTGTTAGGATGCTAACACAAAAGTCGCCAAAACGGCCCCAACCATTGTTCTGCTGTTTCCATGGTAACGGCAGCCATTTTGAAATTTCATAGTCGGATAGCACATCTACACATGACAGGTCACATTACTTACAAGTTTCATAAAATTGGACCAATTTTCAAATTAAGGCATTCGTGTTTCCATGGTTACGGTGGCCATTTTGGAAATTCCAAAGTCAAATGCCACATCTACATAAGACAGTCAACATTTGTGCAAAGTTTCATTAAGTTTGAAGCATTTTGAATTTTTGACATTTTGCAGTTTCCATGGTAACGGCAGCCATTTTGAAAATTCAAAGTTGGATGGTACATCTACACATGATGATGACAGGTCACATTACTGTCAAGTTTCATAAAGATTGGACCAAATCTAGATTTTCGCATTTTGTTGTTTCCATGGCAACGGCAGCCATTTTGGAAATTCCGAAGTCAAATTCCAAATCTACATACACTCGTTAACATCTCTGTAAAATTTCATTAAATTTGAAGCATTTTAAAAAATTTCACATTTTGCAGTTTCCATGGTAACGGCGGCCATTTAAAAAATTCCAAAGTCGAATTACAGCTACATATGGTGCTACCTGTAATAATCTATCATTATATAACATAAAAAGTACATAGGAATAATTCAACACTATCACATGACTAATCACATGACTATTGTTCTAGAATGTTCCATGAAAATTGACCCTTAAAATAATGCCAAGATGACCCCGGGCTGAAATAAAAAATGTGGAATGGACACCTGGACATCGGTCTCTTGTATTACACAAAACTTAAAGGTTCTACCAGTAGCGAATCAATAGTCGAAAAATGACCCCACCCATGTTCCGGCCCCCAAAAAGTGCCAAGTTGACCCCCATTTGAAATAAAAAATAGCGAATGCACCCCTAGGGATACTACCCCAACATCATACCAAATATAAAGTTTCCATCATTTAAGGCTTGGAAGAAAATGGTCGGACAAATTAGGGTTAAGAATAATAATAATAACAAGTAATCCTGTGTTAGGATGCTAACACAAAAGTCGCCAAAACGGCCCCCAACCATTGTTCTGCTGTTTCCATGGTAACGGCAGCCATTTTGAAATTTCATAGTCGAATAGCACATCTAAACATGACAGGTCATATTACTTACAAGTTTCATAAAAATTAGACCAATTTTCAAATTTAGGCATTCCTGTTTCCATGGTTACGGTGGCCATTTTTGAAATTCCAAAGTCAAATGCCACATCTACATAAGACAGTCAACATTTGTGTAAAGTTTCATTAAGTTTGAAGCATTTTGAATTTTTTTACATTTTTGCAGTTTCCATGGCAACGGCGGCCATTTTGGAAATTCAAAGTCAAATTCAAATCTACATACACTCGTTAACATCTCTGTAAAATTTCATTAAATTTGAAGCATTTCTCAAAATTTTCACATTTTGCAGTTTCCATGGTAACGGCGGCCATTTTAAAATTCCAAAGTCGAATTACAGCTACATATGGTGCTACCTGTCATAATCTATCATTATATCACATAAAAGTACATAGGAATAATTCAACACTATCACATGACTAATCACGTGACTATTGTTCTAGAATGTTCCATGAAAATTGACCCTGAAATAATGCCAAGATGACCCGGGCTGAAATAAAAAATGTGGAATGGACACCTGGACATCGGTCTCTTGTATTACACAAAACTTAAAGGTTCTACCAGTAGCGAATCAATAGTCGAAAATGACCCCACCCATGTTCCGGCCCCAAAAAGTGCCAAGATGACCCCATTTGAAATAAAAATAGTGAATGCACACCTAGGGATACTACCCCAACATCATACCAAATATAAAGTTTCCATCGTTTAAGGCTTGGAAGAAAATGGTCGGACAAATTAGGGTTAAGAATAATAATAATAATAATAATAATAATAATAATAAGAAACGGGACAAAACATAAAGTCTCCAAAACTCCGTTTTGGCGACTTAATAACAAGTAATCCTGTGTTAGGATGCTAACACAAAAGTCATAAAACGGCCCCAACCATTGTTCTGCTGTTTCCATGGTAACGGCAGCCATTTTGAAATTTCATAGTCGGATAGCACATCTACACATGACAGCTCACATTACTTACAAGTTTCATGAAAATTGGACCAATTTTCAAATTTAGGCATTCGTGTTTCCATGCTTACGGTGGCCATTTTGAAATTCAAAGTCAAATGCCACATCTACATAAGACAGTCAACATTTGTGTAAAGTTTCATTAAGTTTGAAGCATTTTGAATTTTTGACATTTTGCAGTTTCCATGGTAACGGCAGCCATTTTGAAAATTCCAAAGTCGGATGGCACATCTACACATGACAGGTCACATTACTGTCAAGTTTCATAAAGATTGGACCAAATCTAGATTTTCGCATTTTGTTGTTTCCATGGCAACGGCGGCCATTTTGGAAATTCAAAGTCAAATTCCAAATCTACATACACTCGTTAACATCTCTGTAAAATTTCATTAAATTTGAAGCATTTTAAAAATTTTCACATTTTGCAGTTTCCATGGTAACGGCGGCCATTTTAAAATTCCAAAGTCGAATTACAGCTACATATGGTGCTACCTGTAATAATCTATCATTACATAACATAAAAAGTACATAGGAATAATTCAACACTATCACATGACTCATCACATGACTAATCACATGACTATTGTTCTAGAATGTTCCATGAAAATTGACCCCTAAAATAATGCCAAGATGACCCTGGCTGAAATAAAAATGTGGAATGGACACCTGGACATCGGTCTCTTGTATTACACAAAACTTAAAGGTTCTACCAGTAGCGAATCAATAGTCGAAAAATGACCACACCCATGTTCCGGCCCCCAAAAAGTGCCAAGTTGACCCCCATTTGAAATAAAAAAATACTGAATGCACACCTAGGGATACTCCCCAACATCATACCAAATATAAAGTTTCCATCAGTTAAGGCTTGAAGAAAATGGTCGGACAAATTAGGGTTAAGAATAATAATAATAATAATAATAATAACAAGTAATCCTGTGTTAGGATGCTAACACAAAAGTCGCCAAAATGACCCCAACCATTGTTATGCTGTTTCCATGGTAACGGCAGCCATTTTGAAATTTCATAGTCGGATAGCACATCTACACATGACAGGTCACATTGCTTACCAAGTTTCATAAAAATTGGACCAATTTTCAAATTTAGGCATTCGTGTTTGCATGGTTACGGTGGCCATTTGGAAATTCCAAAGTCAAATGCCACATCTACATAAGACAGTCAACATTTGTGTAACGTTTCATTAAGTTTGAAGCATTATGAATTTTTGACATTTTGCAGTTTCCATGGTAACGGCAGCCATTTTGAAAATTCAAAGTCGGATGGCACATCTACACATGACAGGTCACATTAATGTCAAGTTTCATAAAGATTGGACCAAATCTAGATTTTTCGCATTTTGTTGTTTCCATGGCAACGGTGGCCATTTTGGAAATTCAAAGTCAAATTCAAATCTACATACACTCGTGAACATCTCTGTAAAATTTCATTAAATTTGAAGCATTTTAAAAAATTCACATTTTGCAGTTTCCATGGTAACGGCTTCCATTTTAAAAATTCCAAAGTCGAATTACAGCTATATATGGTGCTACCTGTAATAATCTATCATTATATAACATAAAAGTACATAGGAATAATTCAACACTATCACATGACTAATCACATGACTATTGTTCTAGAATGTTCCATGAAAATTGACCCCTAAAATAATGCCAAGATGACCCCGGGCTGAAATAAAAATGTGGAATGGACACCTGGACATCGGTCTCTTGTATTACACAAAACTTAAAGGTTCTACCAGTAGCGAATCAATAGTCGAAAATGACCCCACCCATGTTCCGGCCCCCAAAAAGTGCCAAGATGACCCCCATTTGAAATAAAAAATAGTGAATGCACACCTAGGGATACTACCCCAACATCATACCAAATATAAAGTTTCCATCGTTTAAGGCTTGGAAGAAAATGGTCGGACAAATTAGGGTTAAGAAGAATAATAATAATAATAATAATAATAATAATAATAAGAAACGGGACAAAAACATAAAGTCTCCAAAACTCCGTTTTGGCGACTTAACAAGTAATCCTGTGTTAGGATGCTAACACAAAAGTCGCCAAAACGGCCCCAACCATTGTTCTGCTGTTTCCATGGTAACGGCAGCCATTTTGAAATTTCATAGTCGGATAGCACATCTACACATGACAGCTCACATTACTTACAAGTTTCATGAAAATTGGACCAATTTTCAAATTTAGGCATTCGTGTTTCCATGCTTACGGTGGCCATTTTGGAAATTCCAAAGTCAAATGCCACATCTACATAAGACAGTCAACATTTGTGTAAAGTTTCATTAAGTTTGAAGCATTTTGAATTTTTTGACATTTTTGCAGTTTCCATGGTAACGGCAGCCATTTTGAAAATTCCAAAGTCGGATGGCACATCTACACATGACAGGTCACATTACTGTCAAGTTTCATAAAGATTGGACCAAATCTAGATTTTTCGCATTTTGTTGTTTCCATGGCAACGGCGGCCATTTTGGAAATTCAAAGTCAAATTCCAAATCTACATACACTCGTTAACATCTCTGTAAAATTTCATTAAATTTGAAGCATTTTAAAAATTTTCACATTTTTGCAGTTTCCATGGTAACGGCGGCCATTTTAAAAATTCCAAAGTCGAATTACAGCTACATATGGTGCTACCTGTAATAATCTATCATTACATAACATAAAAAGTACATAGGAATAATTCAACACTATCACATGACTCATCACATGACTAATCACATGACTATTGTTCTAGAATGTTCCATGAAAATTGACCCCCTAAAATAATGCCAAGATGACCCCGGGCTGAAATAAAAAATGTGGAATGGACACCTGGACATCGGTCTCTTGTATTACACAAAACTTAAAGGTTCTACCAGTAGCGAATCAATAGTCGAAAAATGACCACACCCATGTTCCGGCCCCCAAAAAGTGCCAAGTTGACCCCCATTTGAAATAAAAAATACTGAATGCACACCTAGGGATACTCCCCCAACATCATACCAAATATAAAGTTTCCATCAGTTAAGGCTTGGAAGAAAATGGTCGGACAAATTAGGGTTAAGAATAATAATAATAATAATAATAACAAGTAATCCTGTGTTAGGATGCTAACACAAAAGTCGCCAAAATGACCCCAACCATTGTTATGCTGTTTCCATGGTAACGGCAGCCATTTTGAAATTTCATAGTCGGATAGCACATCTACACATGACAGGTCACATTGCTTACCAAGTTTCATAAAAATTGGACCAATTTTCAAATTTAGGCATTCGTGTTTGCATGGTTACGGTGGCCATTTTGGAAATTCAAAGTCAAATGCCACATCTACATAAGACAGTCAACATTTGTGTAACGTTTCATTAAGTTTGAAGCATTATGAATTTTTGACATTTTGCAGTTTCCATGGTAACGGCAGCCATTTTGAAAATTCCAAAGTCGGATGGCACATCTACACATGACAGGTCACATTAATGTCAAGTTTCATAAAGATTGGACCAAATCTAGATTTTTCGCATTTTGTTGTTTCCATGGCAACGGTGGCCATTTGGAAATTCAAAGTCAAATTCCAAATCTACATACACTCGTGAACATCTCTGTAAAATTTCATTAAATTTGAAGCATTTTAAAAAATTCACATTTTGCAGTTTCCATGGTAACGGCTTTCATTTTAAAAATTCCAAAGTCGAATTACAGCTATATATGGTGCTACCTGTAATAATCTATCATTATATAACATAAAAAGTACATAGGAATAATTCAACACTATCACATGACTAATCACATGACTATTGTTCTAGAATGTTCCATGAAAATTGACCCCTAAAATAATGCCAAGATGACCCAGGCTGAAATAAAAATGTGGAATGGACACCTGGACATCGGTCTCTTGTATTACACAAAACTTAAAGGTTCTACTAGTAGCGAATCAATAGTCGAAAATGACCCCACCCATGTTCCGGCCCCCAAAAGTGCCAAGTTGACCCCATTTGAAATAAAAATAGCGAATGCACCCTAGGGATACTAACCCAACATCATACCAAATATAAAGTTTCCATCATTTAAGGCTTGGAAGAAAATGGTCGGACAAATTAGGGTTAAGAATAATAATAATAATAATAATAATAATAATAATAATAAGAAACGGGACAAAAACATAAAGTCTCCAAAACTCCGTTTTGGCGACTTAACTAGTAATCCTGTGTTAGGTGCTAACACAAAAGTCGCCAAAACGGACCCCAATTCATTGTTCTGCAGTATCCACAGTGCTAGTTCACAGTTTTCAAAACTGTCATTATATTTAAAGGATTTTGAACTTTCTTCACATTTTTGCAGTTTCCATGGTAACGGCTGCCATTTTGGAAAATTTTAATTCAAAAGTCATGTCTACGTATGCTAGGCAACATTTGTTTTCAGTTTCAATAATTTTGAAGCATTTTGAAATTTTTCATATTTTAGCAGTTTCCATGGCAACGGCGGCCATTTTGGACATTCAAACTCAAAAGTCAAGTCTACATAAGCTAGGCAACATTTGTTATAAGTTTCAATACATTTGAAGCATTTTGAAGTTTTCATATTTTTGCTGTTTCCATGGTAACGGCAGCCATTTTAAAATTCCAAAGTCAAACTGCTGCTGCAAATTGTTCTCTCCATAATTATATACCATCATATACCATTTAATGTCTCTAGAATAATTTTAACATTGATGTTCTGGAATGTTCCATGAAAATTCACCCCCTAAAATAATGCCAAGGAGACCCCTACTGAAATAAAAAGTTCCATGTTAAAGCAGACATGTGTCTCTTAATATTCATAAAAGTAATCATAATTCCATCTGCTCTACATACAGTAGCAAATTTAAGAAATGTAAAATAAATTTGACCCCACCATCTTTGAGCCCCTAATTATGCCAAGATGACACCCTGGTATCATGAACATTGGGTTCTGCAACCCCCATGATGCAGACCCATACCCAGAAAAATATAAAGTTTCCATCCTCTATAGCTTCCAAGAAAATGGTAGGACAGTTTAAGGGTTTAGAAAAGAAGAATAAGAATAATAATAATAAGAAACGGGACAAAAACAATAAGTCTCCAAAACTCCGTTTTGGCGACTTAACATAATTCCATCTGCTCTACATACAGTAGCAAATTTAAGAAATGTAAAATAAATTTGACCCCACCATCTTTGAGCCCCTAATTATGCCAAGATGACACCCTGGTATCATGAACATTGGGTTCTGCAACCCCCATGATGCAGACCCATACCCAGAAAAAATATAAAGTTTCCAT